>KK121642.1:344825-365898 GCA_000611955.2 Stegodyphus mimosarum | reverse complement strand
TAATTGAAAACAAATAAATCCTTGAAGAATATCATTTGCCTTTATAGATAGCAATTCAAATGTTGAATAGTGTTCCTCCGGAAAATATTTCAATGCCTTTATTAAAACACACTTTATAGATATTGTTTAACTTCGGCATAAATAATGTTTATACTAGAGTGAATGATTAGAAGAAATTAACTTGAAATGCTTTGAAAATGATTTTCTCTTTGAATATTAAATACGTTGTCTTTTGATGAATAAACTTCTTCTCCTAGAACAAATATCCTCATTAAAAAAACTGCATTTTGCACCCAAAGTAATTTTTCATTTAATTGAAAAGTCACTTTAAGTATCCCCTTTATTTTAAATATCTGCTCCTAATGCAAGCAGAGAAGAAAGAGTCGCGTTTCATAAATAATACGCTCATTTCCATAAAATTAATTTCAAAGAAGTTTCCACTTACGAAAGCAAATAAATATGTCGCGACTGACAAATGCTTTTCTCTTCGAAATTCTTGTGAGTAAATAAGACAAAACTAACGCTGAATTTGGAGAAAATGGTGATTGCGGCGCTGAAATGAATGCTTTGCAGAAAATCGGAACCGCCATGAGAATAAATGTTTTAAAAGCTCCTTCATTTAACATTTAAATTGATGCACGAAATAGCAATATTAGTCACGTTTGGTTCTAGAAGAGTGATATGAATTCATTACTTTTTTGTCTCTCTGACGTCGTTAAGAACTGTCATAATTTGGAAAATACATGCCATTAGAATTGGAAAATCAACGTCCATTGCCAGATGACTGGTTTTTATCATTTCTATTAATTTCTTTATTTATTTATTGATAATATGCTTCAGTAATGAGAATCTGTTCTTACAGATATATTGAGATGTTTTATTTGGACGCTGGTTTGAATACTGGCTTATAACTTCAAAATAGTTCAAGAATTTTTCTCTAATATTAAATACTTAAATAAATATTCAACCAAGCATAATTAATCGTCATAAATAAAGTTATTTTAGAAAAGCCTCATACAATCATAATCAATCGTCATAAATAAAGTTATTTTAGAAGAGTTTAGATGTGGTTTCAGAAATTGAAAACTTCCTTAGAAACTTATGGTATTTTTTATAAAATGCAATTTCAGTCTAAATATCTTAAGAAACGTTATGATAGAACAATTTAGAATACATTCATAATAAATTTCGTTTAATAAATGAATTATTAGAAGTTAATTCAAACAAAGTTCCATTTTCATAGTTAAATTATGCATCGGTACTTGTCTGTTATACTGGTCCTTGATTTTAAAACCAAAAAAAAACGGTGAAAAAGAGAAAAATATGGCTACTTTTTTTAATTACCTTCTACATTATGTCATTTTTGCAACCCTCCAGGTAATCCCTGTGTCACCACTGGATCCAAAACTTGTTCAAATTTCATTCTTTGGTAATAACATTGCACATAAGCTTTAATGTGAAACTTATCTTCCTGCTCGTAAGGCAAGCGTTCATATTCGCGAGCTCAAAATCATATCTTTCTTCTGTCATTGGGCAAAACAGAGCTGAATTGTTTCTTTTCGTAATTCAGAATTGTGTCTATTCGGAGTTGCCCACCATCGGCTGAGTGGTAAAGTCGCTGAACATTGGTAGTTCGGCCGTCGTTTGAATCTCGACGAACGGGATGACTGAATGGGCGTTTACGTGATTGTCCCCCTGTGGAAGGTAGCCATAGGCAGGTAGCCCTCCTGTGATTTGTCATAATTAAATAAATCGAATCTAATTAACTCATTCTGAATTAAATGTCTATTTTGAATTGTATTGAATATATTTTTCAGATTTTGCAGTTATTCTTGACCTTAATGTGGATTTGCAGCTTTACACCGCCGAGATTACTTCCGACCTAGGCATGAAAGCAGAACGGAATTTGAGTTTCATGCTTTTTTCATGCTTTCATGCTAAGAGAATTAAAATATCTGGCATACCACAGTCTAGTCTCGGCATGGCAGACCAAACAGCATCTAATGCTGTCTTGAACCAATACAGTTTACGAAAACTTATTAGTTATTTTTAATGTCATAAGTGTTTACAAATAATTTTAATGCACTGGGAAAATGCAGGATAAAAGATATCATTACTGGTTCTATACCTCCTGCACCATTTAAATTCTCTAACGTAGCAGCCAAATAACCTTAGCCGATGATAACGCTTTATGATCAGCAAATTTCCTGTCACTCTGATAAATTGTGCATTTGTTAAGATAGAGAAGAAATAGACCGAAGTAAAACATAAAATTAGCAAAGTGACAACCTTGTGTTTGGCGCAGATTTTAATCAAGACTATCGATTTCGAGGGCAAACATATAAATTCACTAACGTAGTAGCGAAATAAACCATTTCTGTAGTGGCGAAATAAATTACTTTGACTTCTGTCTTTAATTCTTGCGGAATTTACGTCATATCTTCTCACTTTAGTTTTTGAGATGTATCAAAAACTAAAAGAGCGTTAAAATTTCTCATCAAGGAACACGAATGTTGTGTCCGAACGGACTAAATTAATAAGACTTCGATAGATAATCCTATTTGGAAATTTAATCTAATTTTGATTTAGGATCTACAAAAAATATCAAGAAAAAAATTTTTCATTGGTAAATTGGACTTCATTGGTAAATTGAAGCTTTTCACATTCAGAATGATTTATTAGCCCAAAGGGGCGTTAAACCCGTTAGTCTCAAAACGACATTTTGTGTCGTTTCACTTTCTGCGATCATTTAGTTTTCAAACTGTTGCCAATAAATATTATCGCCACGTATTATATTTAAAGAAACTAAATAATGAATCTGCATGAATGTTTCTTGCATTGTGAGAAAACAACGGTATCCAGAGCCATCAAATTTTCAAAAACGTAGTCCTCCAACCGAACGTGGGCACTTGGAAGCCCGCATGTTAAATTTTGAATTTGTTTTATTATCTATGCTAAATATTGCAAAACTTTAACGAATTGTTGATTAACAAACGCAACAATTTCAAAACGAGTAATTGCAAAACTTTACGGAAAAAAAAAAAACGTTTTTCTCTCTAGCGTGAGAACTTGTGTATTAGAAATTCTAAAGATGGGCTGTTTTTAAATATTTTGTGATATTGCTATTGAATTGAATGTTATGTTATGCTGTTTAAGTGTGAAGAACATGATATTTAATAAATAAAGGTAACACACAAAACGTTAAAAAACGCCACTTTGGGCGTAATTTAAAATTTGAAAGCTCTCAGATTTTATTTTTTTTTTAGTTAATAACTTTAATTCCAGTTCAATCCTTCCTAACATTTTTAAAATTCTACCAACTCAATTTTTCATTTTTTGCTGTCGACAAATCGTTCTACGTTCTCTTTCGCTTTATTACTGCTGGGATTAAACACAATTGTTTTTTTTTTCTTTATTGCGGATTTCTTTGCTCCCGATGAAAAAGGAATTGCATCTGTTTGCCTTCGAAATCGAGACGGAGTCTTGACTAAAGTCTAAGTCAAGCACAAGATTGTTGTTTTGATAATTTTATGAACATTTATTCTTTTAAAAAAAAAGAAACAGATAATTCATCCCTATCCAATTCAAGAGCAATTCTCATAACTAAATATTCCAATGACTGAAGAAAATATCAATTTCAGTCAACAATTCCCACTACATTTCTAAATGCTAGCGCTAATTTCTCTTAGAATGAAAAGGAAGACTTCGCTTTTAAGAAAGTTTTATATCAGTGACGGCAAACTTACGACACGCGAACCCGTTTGGATGGCACTCATCACGCGTTTCCAGAACCATCCACAAAGACAAATTATTGCATAATACAAAACTATTTCCCTCTTGCAGCAACCTCGTCATTATGAATATGTGTTTGAGTCTATTCCTGACAAATGAGTATGTCTTTAAAATTTCTAATAGACAGCTCCATGCGCTTTAACTAAACAGTTTTTTTTCCCGTAGAGTGTTGCCATTGCTCGCTTTTAAATCGTTTGAGTTTGTTAATTCGTTTGAGATTCGTTAAAATTTCATAAAATATGAAATAGATAATAAAACAAATTCCAAATTTAGGCTTCCAGATCCGCATATTCGGGTGGATAAGCACGTTATTCAAAATTGGATGACTCTAGGTACCGTCGTTTTATCACATTTGGAGAAATATACATACGTTTATGCAGATTCTTCATTATTTAATACCTTTAAATATAATACAGGGCTGCAGTATTTTGTGGCAACAGTTTGAAAATTGATTCAGACTCTTAATATTTTCAACGCAAAATCACAAAACGAAAACAATAGTCCTTTAGAGACAAAGCCTCTTTGAACTAAAGATGGACAGTTCTGTATCTCCCGTTCTAGTGGGCCGGTTGACGAAATTCAACTTTAACATACGTATTTTGACACAAAATCGGACTTTTCTGAAATTACATGCCGATTGTCTTCCATATTTCGATTCTGTGACTCAAATTATGCCTAAATATTAAATTTTGTAGAATTTGGTGCGAAATTTATGGAGAAATTTAAAAATTTATCTTGGCATATTTTTTTTTTCAGTTTGCGCTAAGAAATATTCATTTGGCGAACTTCTTATATTATAGCAACTTATTCTCCTTTTCTCTTTTTATTGTATACGACCGAAGGAAAGGTCATGTTCATTACTTTCAAATAATTTTAACAAAGTGCGTAAGCCACATTTGGCGTTATTATCGCTCGTAACGAATATGCCAAATTTCAAAACACGCTAGTATGTAAATTCACGTATATCTTAGGAAATTTTGAATAAAAACGTCTATTTTTTTGCAAGTATGCCTAGAAACACATATACTTTATGATAATGTTAGAAGTTTTATACGTTGCGATACAAAGGTGTTTTCGGAAAATTTCTAAAAATTATTTAAAAATGCAAATTTAAAAAAATCATACAAAATATGAGAATTGTGTTTGGATTAAGCCTAAATTTCGAATTCTGGAAGAAGGAATCAAGTAGGTTTAATAAAAAAAGAGATATTAATAAATATATATTAAATTCAATTAACATTGAGGAGCTAAAATTTTGAGAGCTAATTCTTTAAAAACTACTCGTGCGGTTTTTACAGAACTCTTAAATTTGGCATAATTTAAATCATAGATTCGAAATATGGAAAAACATTGGCATATCATTTCAGAAAAAAAGTTCGATTTTATGTCAAAATACCTGTATTAGAACAATGCTGTGTATAAATCTAATACATATCCTAAGTCGCGCTTTCGAGACGCGAAAAAAAAGCAAGTTGAATTTTGTCAGCCGGGCCAGTAGAACGGGAGCTATAGAACTGTCCCTTTTTTTTCGCAGTATGATTCTATATATGACACAGCACCAGAGTTAAGCTAAGGTTTTTCCGAATTTTGGCAAGCCGTTCACCGTCACTTGGCTATAAAATTAGACTTGCTTTGTTAAGGAAACAAGCTGATGAGGATTTTTGTTTTTATGCTTAAGGTGATTTAACAAAAGACTGCAAATTTCGAAAAAACGTTTTTCAGCTGTTTGTTCAAAAATATTCTGTGTGTGTTTCATCTAATGGTAGAAGAAATAGGTGATTTTAACTCGCGAGAATGCACGCTTCCTTTATAAGCTCATGTGAATTGAAGAAAATTTCGAATTACATTTAAAAATCATGGGGAAATTATTATTATGAAGGAAAGGAATCTGAAATAATTTTTATTTTAATGCTAAAGAAGATCCCTCTGAAGGGTTGTTATATTGTCGAGTACCAAAGGTAAAAAAAGTAACCATAATTCGCGTTTTATCACCGTGTTCATGGTTTTCAACACAAAAGCAGCTATAACCGATAAATACTTACAGAATTAATTACACAACTTTACGCCTGAAGGTCTTCATATATTTAAATACATTTTCAGCTTCCATATAAATGACAGTATTTGTCATGCTCAGCAGATTTGGCGAGAAAAAAACTGTATAGGCGATATTTGGGATTAAGAAAGTGCGATTTGATGCCAAATGTTATAAACATTCATGAAAACGAAATTGACTGTGGTAAATTAGGTAATTCATTCAGTATCTGCAAAATGCATGTATTTAATATATACAATATATACATAAAGAAGATATTTAATATATTTTTTTATTTATTTTAGTATTTAATAGAATTTTGTCAGCAATTTATTTAAAATAACATAATACATGAACATGTTAAAAATTTTATTTATTATTTTATTTATTATAATTTTGTTAGTAATTTATTTAAATGCACATATATGTGTGTGTGTGTATGTATGTGTATATAGATATACGTATAGATATAAACATGACAGAAAATTAATTTTTGACAAGGTTTTCCTGTCACCACAGTTCAACAAGTGCTGCTAGTAAATGTCTCAAATATCAACTATACCTTCTTTTTCCTTTGATGGAAAACTGAAAATAGTAAGCATAATTGATATTTTACAATGAAAACCGACCTACTGAAAGATCGTAAACAATTTGTTTCTCGCGCCTGCGCAGATCGGTAATCATTTGTTTCCCGCACATGCGCTGATCGTTAACCATATGTTTCTCGGAAAGCAAAAGCACGTCAAAATACACTTTCTTGCCAAAGCTGCTAGAGAAGACAAGTAATAACTTAAATTTCTCTTAGAAACATGATCAAAAACATTTAAGTTTCGAATTTTACACTAGAACCTAATTTCCCTTTAAATAAAACAGAATATTTTAATTATTAAATAAAAGTCGTTTTTTTATTGACACTTTCTAAATATTCACTAAGGTACTATTTCATGAAGATTTTCTAGAAAGCTATGTTTCATAGAAATATTAAAATTTTCTAAAAATATGAAACACGCACTTATGTAATCGTTATTTAGTGTCTGTTTCTGAATTATAGACAATAAATTTAAGGCAGTTTATCTGATAATAAGTTAAATCTGCGGAATATATGTAATTACTTACATCATAACTAGGTAAAGAAAAGATAAAGAGAAATATGTTGCTCCTTCATTTCAAAATAAATTATGCAGTGTATACTTTGACCCCCCACAAAAAAAAATTTGACAGTTCTACAGGGTTTCTATAAAGGCCCGGACCCATTTTGCTGTTTAATAACTCATAAAATAATAAAGATAGATTAAAAGTAATAACATAAATGGTTAGATAGACTCAAAACGTTTCATGACCCTTGTCATGAACTTCCACGTGTGGCCCCTTCGTCGCACGGAGAATATCAAGTCGATATTCAATTTCACGCCAGGTACCGGCAAGCATGTCGACACCCACAGAGGCTGTTGCTGTTGTAATTCTGGCTTTTAGGCCATCAATGTTCGACACTTTCCTCCTGTAAACGTTGTCCTTTACAAATCCCTAAAGGAAAAAGTCCAGCGGCGTTATATCAGGTGATCTGGTGGCCAAGGAATTGGACCTCCTCGCCCAATCCATTTCCTGTAAAATGGTCATTCAAAGAATGACTCGATTGTGCATTAGCCCACACCACACATTAACCTTTGAGGAATCCCTTTGTGCCTCACGGTATTCATGGGGATTTTCAGATCCCCATATGCGCACATTATGGCGATTAACAATGCCAGAAAGATGAAAGGATGCATTGTCGGAGAACATTATGCACTTCAGAAATTCAGCATCATCTTCTATCCTCCTTAGCATATCTATGACAAAGACCATCCTCCTAGGCCTATAATAATAGGCAATAGTTGCCAAAAACAAAAGAGAGAAAAATGCAATAATAAGCAGACGATATTTAGAAAAGTACAGATATTTAGACTGGAAAACGTAATTATCTGAAATTAACTACACGCGCAAACGATTTACAAAAGTAAAGATATTAAACCTGAAAAGGAAAATATATTATTTCATCAATAAAGGCCATAAGTTTGTTTATATCTTCATTATTTTATGAGTTATTAAACATCAAAATGAGTTCGGGACTTTATAAACATTCTGTATATCTCCTATTCTACTGGGCCGATAGATGAAATTTATATTACGTTTTTCATATCTCGAGAGTGCGACTTAGGATATACATTATATTTACATATAAGCATAGTTCTAACATAGGAATTTTGATACAAAATCGAACTTTTTCCAAAATCACACGGCGACGTTTTTCCATATTTCGATTCTATGGCTCAAATTATGCCCAAATAATAAATTTTATAAAATTTTCTGAGAAATTTAAAAATTTATCTTGCTTTTTTTTTAGTTGCGCCAAGAATAATTCGCTTCATGAATTTTTTAATTTATGCTAACCTATTCTCCTTTCCCTTTCATCGTACACGAGCAGAAGAAAAAGGTGCATCGTTCGTTCTTTCTGATAATTTTAACAAAGTGTGTAACTACATTTGCGTTACTAGCGCTTACAAAAAAGCCAAATTTCAAAACGCGCCAATACATAAATCCATGTATATCTTAGGAAATATTGAATAAAAACATATAAATTTTTGCAGATATGTATAGAAATACAACTACTTTAAGTTGATGGTCAACTTTTATAGGTCATAATTCAAAAATGTTTTTGAAAAATGTACAAAAATTACTAAAAAATGTAAATTAAAAAAAAAACAGAAGATATCTTCGAATTTTATTTGTATTGAACCTAAATTGAAAGAAGCAATCAAGTAAATTTAATAAAAAAAAGAGAGATAAATAAATATATACGAAATTCAATTAACATTGAAGAGCTAAAATTTTGAGAACTAATTTTTTTAAAAACTATTCGGGCGACTTTCACAGCACAAACTTGACAGTTTGGCATAATTTGAGTCTTAGAATTTGAAGTATGGAGAAAAATCGATATGTTATTTTAGAAAAAGTTTGATTTTACTTAAAAATACCTATGTTAGAGCAATGCTATATATAAATCTAAAGTGCACTTTCAGCACATGAAAAACGAAAGTCTGATTTAGTGAATTGGCCAGTAGAACGGGAAGTTATAAAACTGTTTCTTTTTTTTAATGTAATGTACATCTTATGTGACGAAAATGAGTTTTCTAGGGCTGTTCCAGAATTTATCGTATTGCTTAATAAAACTTTCTGCTTGCTCAGTGTGAAAGTACAAATATTATTTCACATTTTATCACTTATTTCTAAAAAACGGAGAATCTTTCGAATACTATTAAATTACATTTTGCAGTCGTAAAATTATATGGCTAGAATGGTTTCAATGACTTTTATCGTATTTTCATGACTCTCAGAAAATAATCGTTATCCATAAACGACCAAATTATCACTTTTTGAACATTATCTTTAGACCAACAGGTTAATATAATTGCTTTAATTAAGTTATAGCAAACAATAATAGATTATTATAAATAAATCTTTAGTTTACGATATTAAATTAGTAGAAAAATTGCAATAAATTGAAAGTATAGTAAATGATATCGGTTAAATACTCATAATAATGAAAGAATTTATTTTAATGTTAAGAAGTATAATTTACTATAACATTTGGCTCCTTTCATGTTTCTGTAAGATTATTTTTAATTGAAATCAAATATATTTACATTTAGACTAAGTTCTTTATCTAAACTAAAATAACTTTTTTTTTTCTCTACTGATAATGGAGCAGCCATCCACTGGATTTAGTTAACTTAATTTAGCTAACTGTTAAATAACTTTACGCTTGTGCATATCCGCCAGGTATGTCCTTGGAATGCAAACTAATATATGCTTCTAAGGCAGGAAAAAACGTTTCGGCCAATTAATAGTAAGAGGTTTTTCAGGGAAGGAGGACAGACAATATATTCAGACAGGTCATTTCTATGCATTCCATTATTTGCTTGCTCGGAAATAAATAAATAATTAATACGTATGCACAAATACACTTTTATAAAGGTATTGAAGTTAATATAATGACACAAAATGTATAAACTATTATAAAGGCACAAATTGTAGCAGAATACACAGTAATCAAATGACATGATAATATTTACATAAAAATTTCTATATGAATTCAGTTCAAAGCCTGGCTTCAAATTAACTGCAAGTTCATATATTTATGCAAGAGAACAGAGTATCAGTACAACATTAACATCAGCATTATATTTATTGAGAAAAAGCAAATATCAAAGCTATGCATTACTGAGTAACTATAGAAATTTTAAAATTATATACAGTAAACAATACAAAGGTATAAAGCACACTTCATATAAAGAGGGAAAAAACATGATAAAACAAAAATGTAGTACATAGCTGCTGGCTAGCAGTCAGCAGTATCGGACAAAAAAGATGGAAATAATTGCGCCTAATGTTATAATTAGTGTCGCTAGCTGAACAAATATATTCAAGCCTTTTTCTTTAATATTTTATTCATCCTTAAATTATGCATTTCTTTAGTTAGAAGATAGTTGTGACCAAACGTTGAATGGTTGGTTAATTTTTTATGATAAGGCATGAGAATGCTTTCCAATTCAAGAAGAATATTATCGTGACAATCTTTCTAAAAGAAAATGTCTCGTATTTTCGTTACTCATTGGGAAGCCACCTAACCACTCCACTATTGAGAGGAGAATTATAAGAAAGTAAACATGTGATACGAAAGATTAATAGGCTTATTATTTAGCAAAGTATATACAGTATTGCGACAGAGCAATACCTGTGTGATCATATGCGAAGTTCTGGTGCTCCGTCCACTTTTTCCCCGTCCCTGTTTAGCCAAGTAATGAAATGTTACAAAATATAAAATATTCATATCTCATACTGATTGAGAATATGCTTTTCTGGGGAGATTTTTAATTACTTTTTTCCTCGTGTTTTTTCATTAAAAAAACTAAATACCTTCTCCTTTCAAAAATATTACACTATTATCAAATATTTAACTCCTTTTAAAATATTTTACTTCTTTAATGTAAGTCTTTTTAAAAATATTGCAACATTGATGCAGTTCAACGCACCTAATATTTTACAATTTTCTAGTTTTAGTTTTAAAGCATAAATCTTTAATACGTGCAGGCGTATCAGCATATTAATACTGTTATTACTATAACAAAACGTATACTAATTAGTTATTAAATGGGTAGCATTTTATAACTCTAAGTTACGCAAATTCTAGATGGCATCTCCAATTCCATCTAGAACTTACGTATCTTAGATGAAATGAAATTAACCCTTTAGCATTACCGGCATATCGAAATTAATCGAATTTTAAATATAAATCTAAATTCAGGAAAACATTGCTTATTTTTATATCTCACTAACTTCCAAATTAAACATATTGATTTATATGTCATTTACAAACACAATCTTTGACAATTTCTTCTATTAATTTAAAATACGTGCACAGTTTATCAATTATTTCCAAACTGAGATATATGAAACTCCAGATGTGTCCTTTCCACTATTCTACCCGCAGAACTTCGATTTTCTGGCTGTACACCTTAACCATTTACACCATGGGAGCATGGGAATAATGTAATTCCCTGAAATATTAACTTCCGCTGCTAAACAACTACTACTTAACTTATGCTATTAATGTAACTGAATGAGTTCATCATTGTCATACTGTAACAAAAATTAACCTGGTTATAGTTAACTGAGGCTTGCTGCGTTTCATCTTTATATTTGTATCTTTTCAAATGTATAACCATGTTTTATAAATTTACATGCTTTGGAACAGTGATAACTGGAAATTGATATAAATGAAAAAAGGGAAGAACAAACCAAAATATGATTTAATAATTTAATTTATTCAGTTTTTATCAACTCAAAATAAAACCATACAAGCACATTAAAGTAGACTTTTAACAAATACTTTTTTTAACATAAAATTTAATTTATGCTCGTCCCCTTGATGTATTTTTCAGCAACTTCCTTTATGCACACAATGAAGAAAAAAATAATTCTTTCAGCTTTTGAATTCTAATTTCATCACTGATAAAATTTACTTCAATTTTTATTCAACACTTTTTTAGCCTTCGCACAACGATTTATCTTATGGAAAGGAACTCAATGGTTCAGTAAATGACGCACTTGAAACATCATTTCTTCAATATTGGAACATCGTCAAAGCGGCACGCCTTATCACTCCCCAAAGCTCTTGGATCTCTCCGTAGCTAAATCAAATAAATTACAAAAGTAAGTAAACAAAGGATAGATCAATATCACAAATAGTAAACTCAAAATTCGTATATCCGATACTTTAATCGCATTAATAAATGTAAGCTATAAAGTTAATCATCGTAGAGGAGCAAAGACGAAAAGTATTGAAAGAATTTTTCTTGCCTCGAAACATCATTAAATAGGAAACTTTCGAATAAATACGACCAGTGAAAAGCGTTTAAACATAGCTCTTCCACTCTAATACACTTCCTGAATTATTTAAAAATAACATAAAATGTATAGGGAACGTAAGCAAATCTCTTTGAAGTTTAACAATAAATTGCGCTTTTTATTTTTTTTTACGGAGGAATGATTTGAGAATCGTATTCTAATATTTCGAAATTTTTAAAGGAACGTTTCTTAAAACATTTTTACAAATTAACAGAAATGCTCTTCATTCGCTTGGCCTAAAACAATATATGTATTGTTTATGTTGTATTTGAAAACGAAATCTGTTTGCACTATATATCTATAGATATAGAAAATTATGACGTTCAACCTCTTCAGCTGAAATTTGAATAAATATTTGACCAGATAATGATGCGAAAATTAAAAATAACGAAAACCATATTATTTATCTTACATATGAACAGTAAACTAACTTAAACATTACGCGTTTTGTGCAGATTGATTATAAGCAAAATTCCTTATTATGCTTTAGTATATTTTTAACATTTTCGTAAACTACTGTAATGTTGTGCGACTTTTGCTGAATTATTAGCAGGCTAATCTGTATGATAGAATATGTATATCATACTTTCTATATGCATGCGTAATGCGTATATCTAATTTTGTATACGCGTTATATATATTGCTGAGCGCTGGATGTTTTTTATAAATAGTCTTTCGAGATGAGTAGAAAAAATTAATAATCTACTGCAATTAGTGAAATAATACAGCAAAATACATAGCTGTAAATAGCTCGAGGAAAACACGAATAAGCTAATTCTCCTTTTTAAGCTGAAAATATTGAAAATTTTTCGATATCATTTGTAGCATGAGTTCTAAATTGGCATCAATCCTATGCTCCAAATTGCGTTTTCTAGAAACTTCCACACTGTCACCAAGTTAACAAGAAATTCCCAAAGGGGCGATACAAATTGTTGCTGAGGCCGTCAGGAGCATTTTTCTCCATAGCTTGTCTTCTAATTCAGCTAATTTTACGATTGAAGCTTTGTTGGCGCACAAATTCAATTTCACGCAAAATAAATCATCGAACTATTACCTAAATGGAAAAGTTAAGCAAATAAGCCAATGAAATAATATATAGTATCAAATTAATACATAAAGACAACATTCCAATCAAGAGGATTTACATATTTACAAAAATGTGGAGCAAAGTACATATATATAAATATATATATGCAGTCAAATCCAATTTAGATACTTCTACCTTTTCTTGTTAGATGAATATTTTAATAAGCCAGACCTAAAAGGACACCGTAAGCCCGGTTTCTTAAAAATTGCTTTGATATCGATAAAATTTTGAAATGCATTTTAAGCAATAAGCGTTAGCATTTCGCAGTACAGGAGTAAGAACAAAACATGTATCACAGAAAAGGTCAAAACGCTGTGGTTGTCAAATGAGATTAGTTGGTTTTCGATGCATTGTGATAGGCTAACTCATAATTCTCTAAATTCATTATTGGCTGTAGGCTTATGAAAGTATCAGTATCAGAGCTTTATTGTAGTATCGTATAATGGCTATTAATTTTGAAATCACGCAGTTTAGGGAGGTTTATTATATGTAATTACTAGTTTTAGTACCAAAAGAAGAAATATAGAAATTAAAATAAAAAGTTAAAGGACTATTGCAAATTAAATCTGGGATTCTGTTTTATATATATATATTTTAAATTTTATCCCACGCACACACACAGATAAATATTGGAAAAAAAAAGCAAGGTGTAAAATGCCAGACAAAGGAAATCTACAAAAATAAAATATGCATTGACAGTACTGGGCTAATGTTGCAAGTATAGCGTGTAATTCCTTTATATACGAAGAGTGGAAAATGTTTTAAATGCCTCACGAGCAAAATGTCATTCTTAAAATATCAAATTGATAATCTTATCTCCTTTAATTTCAAAATAACAAAATATTCCTTAAATAGAAATAAAACTTATATCATAATACTTAGTGAACAATAAAGCAAAGAAATTTAGGCAAGAAAACTGCATGAGGGAAGGTAACACCTTTCTCAAGAGGGTAGCATTGTCTAATCTTAAATTCCTGGTTTTTCTAAAACTGTCAATGGATATATTTAAATCGCCAATTATAATTAATACAAAGGTGATAATTAAAAAAATTCATTAAAATTCATCAAGCTAAAATTCCCTCTCTGAAATGAATTAATCTTCGTTCAAGTAAATATATGAATTGTATCTTGCTAAGGCAAACGTTTTTACCAAAAATTTAAATATTACGGATAAAACCAAAATAACACGTACAATATTAATAGTCCGAACAGAAACAAATACGAATGCATAAGCAATTGTAGAATACTAAACATCGATTATCTCCGTAATCCTCAAAAAGTTTTTTCGGTAAAATGGCAGAGAATTTTAATTAATTATCGAAGGAATATTTAAAAACAAATTTGTATTCGGATGCCTACAATGATGCAGTTGGCTGTGTGTGGTCATGTCGGATGATTTGATCATTTTTTGGGCTACTGATCTGCCTCAGACAACTCTAACTTGGGCACCGAGTACTTTACTTAACGAACGTCCGCTGCTTCCAATATCTCCTCACAGTAAACCCAGGAAGGCTTAGTGTCGTGCTACCATAAATGCTGTAACCGACCAGTTTCCATCGACTATGTCTCATAGCAGGCTTTTTTTTAAAAAAAATCATATAATTTCATCCTTTCTTGATAGGATATGCAAGAACGATTTCCATTTCAGCCTTTTAATTCAGAATCAACGTAAAATCCGAAATTAGATAGGCGGTCATGTTATAAAGTTTTGTCACAATGTCGCTTCAATCTTTGAACCTAATTTAAGCACTGTTTAGATAAATCATTAACACGTTGACGGTCACAGCAAAATCGGCAAAATATTCTGTCCAGCTATTTTTTTATTATAGTGTTTTCTTGTCTCATTTACCCTAAAAATCAGTTCCGTAGCTAGTATTACTTCCACATGAATAATAATTACTTAAAAGTTACTGAGTTGAAAAATCGAAAAACATTTAACTTAAGGGACCCTCTTACCAAAAGAAACATTTTATCAGCCACCCAGAAAATAAAACAGACAAATAGATAGCCTTGTATTCGGTGTAGATTTTGTAAATCTCAATCGATTTCGAGGGCAAAACAGGTCCCCCTTCATCAGGAATAATTCTGAAAAAGCAAGAAGGAGAGTTAGTTAATTTGCTTGCATAAGTGTGACTAAGCCTAACACAGCAGCCATATTTGTTTACATTTGGAACTTAGCAGAATAATGAATTAACTCAGTTTCTGTAGTTTTAGAGTTTTTTTGCTGAGTAGGACCAAACGTAAACTTTCAGTTTTGTGCACCGAAGAATCTGCCTTCTTGCCCGCTGGACGAATTGCTTGTTTCTGCGTAGAAACTCTAATTGTAATTGAAAAAATTGTATTTTTGGTTTCATTTGTATTTGGTGTTTTATATTTTCTATATTTTTCAATTTTTAATAAAGATATTTTGAGGCTTTATGTACCTTTGCCTTGTCGCGAAGGGCGAACTGAATTAATTGAATGAGAAACATACCTCTAATTAATTTCGAGGAAATAATTTTAAATGAAATGCAAGAAAAATGTGTATAATTTAATATTCTGTACATGGAAGTCATATGGTGTACACATCAGATTTTTTTTGTTTACCGTAGCAGCCTTATTTGCTTACATTTGAAACTTAGTAGCATAGGGAATTAGGTCAGTTTCTGCAACTTCAGTGTTTTTTGCCGAGTGAAACTTTGAGTTTTATGCACCAAACAATCTGCCTTGTTGCCTGCTGGTCGAATTGCTTACTTTTGCCCAGAAACTCTAATTTCAATTGTAAAAATTGTTTTTTAATTGTTTTAATTGCATTTGGTGTTTTATTTTTCCAATGAAGATATTTTGAGGGATTATGCATTTTTTGTCTTACCGCGAAGGGAGAACTAAATTAGTTGAATGAAAAATCTATTTCTAATGAAATTTGAGAAGATATATTTAAATGAAATGCAGCAAAAAAATGTTGTAAGTTAATCAAGTATCTGAAAAATATTTTTTGCAATTCACTTCTTCTAGTAACCCTAGCAACGCCAAGGCGAGCGCAGACCACGGCCAGGAACGATATCCCATAGTTTTTATTGTTCTATTCTTCACTTTATTATTGTTGATCTCTCTTGTGTTCTTATGTGTATCTTCAATGTATCCGTCGCTTCTTATTATTTTAGTTAAAAGTGAAAAATTTGATTCCTGTATAAATATGCGTTTCTATTGTTAATGGACATACGTTAAACACGTCCTTCACAATAAATTTTATTTCGGAGACTTAATGTGCTACTGGACAGATGAATAAAAGATAAGCAAAGTTTGTTATCTTTATCTCCATTGATTATGAGACTGATGTTGTAAATCCCGAAACTAAAATATAAAACTGTGCATATAATACATAACCTTTCTGAAACTACTAAATAAGAATAAATCTTGGCGCAATCAAGCCTTAAAGATTTCATGCAAATAACGAAACTGAATTCCGAAAATTATGCTATTCGGAAATTCAAGATTCAAATGCTTCTAATGCGCGATGTTTTGGATCATCTTCTTTATTCTTCCCCACCTTCTAAACCGGACGATAAATTTTTAAAGAGGGATAAACAAGGAAGAGCTATAATAAATCTATACATTGACGACTCTCACATTATCCACATTAGAGATGAAGCAACTATCGCCGGTATAGGGCAAAATTTAAAGCCAATTCATGAGCGTTCCAATTAAACAGCAAATTATATCTTCTAAGAAAATTATATTCAATAAAAATGGCTGATATGATCTTGCACATCACTCTTATGATGGATTTAGTCGAAAAAGCGAAAGCTATCAATGAGAATATTCGGGTCTGCATGTAGCCGCACTTGTGTTAGTTTCAATCAGAATCATACAATAATCTTATAACTGCTCTAGAAGCCAGAGAGGAAAGTATTATAACTACAGATCTCGTAAAAATGAAACTCGCTGACGACTACAACAGATGATTAGAGCAACAAGCAGATAGAAGTTATAATTCTTCAATGGCGTTTAAATCTGTAATAAAAGCAAGAAAATCTGATAATAATAGAACAGAAAAATTTTGTACCTTTTGTAAACGCAGTGGTCATAGTGAGCATTGTTTTAAATTACAAAACAAAAATAAGATTTATTGTCCTGACAACTTAAAATCATAAACTCGCGTGACCAAACATGTTGGAAGATCGAACCGACATTGTATGAACGCTGAGACTTCCGATGAAAAAAGCTGTGAATCCAGTGACGGGGGCCAATTGGCGCCAGTCTAATGTACGTAAGGGTTTAATAATTACTCCACGGTATTGTTCGGAATAAAATATAAATATTGTAATTCGATTCCAGCGTCAGTAGTCACCTAATAGGAGATAAAAGAGACAGAGTTGTTGTTTACAGAGCTGATATTTGCTTGACAGGATTCTCAAGCAAAAATCATTTTAGCGGATGGAAAAATTTTTATATTCGCAGGGCTGACGTGATTTAGAAGATGAAGGCGAATTGCAGAAACTTAAATTGACTAATGCTTATTATGTTCCTGATTCAAAGAGCAACTTGATTTCTGCTAAGCAAATTTCTAGTAAGGGATATTTTGTTACTTTCGAATCAGAAAATTGTTTCTTCAAAAAGGACAGCAAAATAATTATGCGCACATATTCTGATGATAATAGTTTATATAAAATGTTTCTAACCAATGTCCAGAAAACTCTAATACTGCAGTAGAACGTAAAAATAAAAACTGTACTCAAATATGGCATTCACGGTTAGGTCATCGAAGTTATGCAATCAGACAATTAGTAAGACTTGCTGAAGGAATAAAATTAGATAATTGCACTCATAATGATAGCTGTTTAGAGTGCATTAAGAATAAAACGCAGCAAACTTCTTATTAAAAAACTGATAGCAAACCACTTGAGCTTATACATAGTAATATTTGCAGGCCTATTCCTACTTTATTTACTGAAAACTTTATTTCGTAATTTTTATTGATGACCTTACTAGATACACTGTCATGTATTTGCTCGTTAAAAAGAATGAAGTTCTTAGAAAATTAAAGTACTTTATCGGAATAACAAGAAATAAATTTGAAAGAACCATACAGACTCTTCGAACCGATAACGGCGGTGAATATGCCAGCAAGGAAATGAAAGAATTTCTATCGAATAACGGTATCAAACATCAACTTACTGTTCCCTATTCACCACATTAGAACGGTGTGAGAGAAAGAAAAAGTAGAAACCTTACTGAGATGAACAGGTGCCTACTGTCTCAAGACCGACTTTCAAACAAATTCTGGGGTGAAGTTGTCAATACAACAAATTATATCTCCAGAACCGCCTTCCAACCAGAGCTCCCTATGAATTATGGAGCGGAAAAAAACCTAATCTAGCTCATATGAAACAATTTAGTTGCACAGTCTATGCATATGTACATAAGTAAAACCGAAAAATATTAGAACAGAAAGCAATTGAAGGACCTTTTGTAAGTTACGATCAACGAACAAAGGGGTATAGAATCTACACAGACGAAAACCTTGTAATTATCAGCAGAAGTGTAAAATTTATCGAAAAATCATCATCGAATGAAAATATTGAAATTTCGCTCTATCCAAAGGTTGAAGACGTTGAAAACGACGTAAAAACTGAGGAAAAATCCAAAACCGTATCCGAAAAAAGTGCCAAAATGATCAGAGAAGAAAACGAAAGTGAAACCACCAGAACGCTTAGGATTCTTAAGAAACACTATCAGAAACATACCTGAGAATTTTAAAGACTTGGATCAGCTGAATTCCGAAAAAAAGGAAATAAGGTTACTCGCAGTTGATGAAGAAATCAATTCCTTATCACAAAATAAAACTTAGGAACTAGTTGAATTTCCTGTAGGAAAGAAAGCTATTGTCTACCGATGAATTTTCAATCCGAAAGAAAACGAATATGGAACAGTCATTCGTTGCATGTCGCAAATAGTCGCAAAAGGTTATGGCCAAAAATTCAGAACCGACTATGATCATACCTTTGCACTAGTAGTTCAACACACAACCATCAGAACCTTTCTTGCTGGCTCAGCATATGGAAAAATGCAAGTGAGGCATGTAGGCGTTACTACAGCATTTCTACACGCAAAATTAGAAAACGAAATAAACGTGGAAAAGCCGGAAGGCGCAGTTCAATCAGGACAAGAAGAAAAGGTTTGAAAACTGAAAAAAATCTCTTTAGGGATTAAAGCAAGCCGCTAGTAAAAGGGTCGAAGAAGTATTAAAGAACAGTAACTCTTCGCAGAGCACGACAGATTCATACTTGTTTTTAAAGAAAGATGGAAATTACACGATAATGATTATTGTTAACGTCGACGATATCCTTATGGCATGCAAAAGCGAAGATAAAATCAAAAGGCTAATCAAATCTCTCAACGAATTCTTCAAAGCAAAAGACTTAGGAGAAATCAAACACCGCTTAGGAATCAACATCAAAAGAGATGACAACAATTTCCTATTGAGCCAAAAATCAAAAATAGAATAACTGAAGAAGATTTTTAGTTCAAATATCCACAATCTATCTTACACGCCGATGGATACTTCTCTTCCAAAGGAAGAGGACATCTCTCCACCAGTGGACACAGGACTAAGTACATCGGAGCCTTACTTTACATAGTCACTGTGACCAGACCGAACGTTACCCTAGTAGTGAATCTATTAAGCAGGAAAAATGAATCTGCAAATGACAAAGACTGGAAAGCAGTTCTAAGAGTGATTCAATACCTGACCTCTACAAAGGACATTTACCTAAAAATTGACTCTGATAGCCCACCAACACTTTCCTATTATACGGATGCTGACTATGCACCTCAACCACTAGACGGTCAATCAGCGGAAAATTATTTTTCTTAGGAAACAGCTTGATATTTTGGTTCAGAAAGAGACAAAATTGTGTTTCCTTATCATCTGCCGAGTCCAAGATTATTTCTACAGCTACTGCTGTTCAAGAGCTTAAATGGACATTAGACCTCCTCAAAGATTTTAAACTACCCCGAAAAGTACTCATTAAGATATTTCAGGACAATAAGTCGACACTGGCTTTTACCAAATAGGTAAAAATGAATACAGGCTAAAACATATTAATGTTCAATATTTCTTTTTAAGAGAAATGAAAGAGAATAAAATAATCGAGATAACATATTGTAAAACAAATTCCATGATTTCAGATATTTCTACCAAACCATTGCCGAAACCAAAATTTCAGAAATTAAGAAATGCGTTAAATCTGATTTCCACCATTTTCCCAAATGCATGATTAAAGCGGGGATTGTTGTAAATTGATTAAGCATTTGAAAAGTATCTTTTGCAACTTACTTCTACTAACTCTAGCAACTACTAACTTCTACCAACTCTAAGTGCGCGCCAACCCACTGCCGAAACGATATCCCATAACCTCTTTGTACTATTCTTCACTTTATTACAGTTTATCTCACTTTTTGTGCTTGTATGCATCTTTAATGTATCCGTCGCTTCTTACAGTTAAAATTTAATAAATGTGGTTTGTGTATGAGTATGGATTTCTATTGTTAATGGATACACCTTAAAACATCCCTCGCAAAAAATTTTATTTCTGAGATTTAACCTGCGTTGCTGGACAGATGAATAAAATATAAGCAAAGTTTGCTTTCTTTATCTTCAAAAAATGCGTATAATTTAATATTCCGTACAAGAAAGTCATGTGGTGTCCACATCAGATTTTTGAAAAATTTAACAT
>KK121642.1:327740-344736 GCA_000611955.2 Stegodyphus mimosarum | reverse complement strand
GGCAGTTTCACAAATTAATCTATAAATAATGCTTTCTTATGTTTGATGTTTTACAGGAATTTGTTTTTTTTTAATTATCATAGCTTATATATGTTTAATTCAAATAATAAAAATTTAATACTTTTTATGAAAAAGAATGAAACTTAAATAAGTTAACTTGCCATTTTCATATAGTTAATAGAAAATGGAAGTCATTCAAAGTTTCATAACCAGTAGAACTTTCATATTATTATAAATTGCTTACCATAAATCATTATAATTGAAAGATTTGCTTTTCTTTCCGACGTAGGAAACTGCCATGTTTATGCAATGAAAGTCTATGTCATTTTACATTCTTTGTTTCCTAAAGAAAACACAAGTCGCATAAGCAGTAGAATTTACATGAAGTAATAGTAATTGCTTACCATATATTATAGTAATTGAAAGATTTGCTTTTCTTTCCGACATAGGAAACTGCCATGTTTATGCAATGAAAGTCTATGTCATTTTACATTCTTTGTTTCCTAAAGAAAACACAAGTCGCATAAGCAGTAGAATTTACATGAAGTAATAGTAATTGCTTACCATATATTATAGTAATTGAAAGATTTGCTTTTCTTTCTAACATGAGAATCTGCCATGTTTGCGCAAAGAAAAAATAAGTTATTTTACTATCTTTGTTTTCTAACTACATAAAGACAAACATACATTAACTATTATAATTAATTTACTTTTTCAAAGCAAAAACATATAAACAATTTTCTATCAAAAGCTACATAATTTCTGACTTTCTGCTTTAGAAAAATAAATTTATTGATGGGGTAGTGAGGCTGGAAAAGTTAATCGTTTACACGATTACTACAAAAAAGGAAATAAATGCTCCTAAGAATCAAGCTCAAAGAAAATAATAATCTATAGCGTTACCTGGAAACAGATGACTTAGCATGCATTAAATGAGAAACTGTCTTTAATCGATTATTCGATCTATTGTGAATAATCCATCGATCGAGACCCCATGTGGTTTCGTCTGTTCAGTGAGATATGAGGACAAAAGTTTACTTCGTCAACACCAGTTACTATGCCAAGCAAAGTCTTCTGTGATGAAAACTGTACATTAACTTCTTTCTTTTCGTCTCAAGACATTGATAGTCTTCATAGAGAGCAATTAAAAAGAGTTTTTATACATTAAGCTCATGATAAAGTAAAAACTATTATGGCTCATATATTTGGCAATGCAATTAAATTAACAGATTTTATCATTTAGGCGCTCCACGCATTTATTATTCGCGATATAAAATTTTACATGAATTCCGTAAATAAAATTCAATTTATTTATTTAAATTATTCAATTTATTTTTCTTATCAAACTATGTGGTAAATTATCTTTTTCCTTTGAGTGTATTTATTTCTCATACCCTTCTTAAATAAAAGCTCATTGCATAAAAACCTTTGTTTTAATTGCATTTAATTTTCTATTTGTTAGTCTCAATTACGCGTAATGAATGATCAAATTTTTGGTCCTTATTAGAGTAGAATCAATAAATTGTGCGAAAATTATGAAATAAAGAATACTAACTGAACGTTATTCAGAGAATGTAGGTATGACTCCACTGCAATTATGAAAGAAGACCAACTGTTGAATAAAAATTATAAATTGTCTAATGCTGATATGCCTAGCTTGCTTTCTAAACAAAATGAGCCAGCTGCGGATCATTGCCTTTCGTCGACGGCAAGACAGATAATGAAGATTCTTTCATTTTCTGATAAGATGTGAAAGTAATACTAACACTTTAGTAAACTGCATCGAAATCAACTATGTTTACATAGAGTAAACAACTTATCTTAAGTGTTTACTCAAAACATATAAGCTATTAGGCTTTTGTACTTCCATCTTTTGCACAGAGAAGATTTTTTGTAATATAATGTTATTTCATTATATGAATTAGCATTTGTTCACAAAATGATTTTAGTGAAATGTTTCTTTACATTTATTTGTTACACCAGAACATAAAAATTTCATAAAATTTGAAGTTCGCAATAGTTTTAGCCCCTCAATCATACTGGAGTAAGTAACCGGTTTAGAAGCACTTTATATCAATCCATAACTGATAGCATTTTTGGTATACATAAGGTTTACCTTTACTTCTTTAATTATGTTAAGTTCTATATCAGCAAAGTATTTAATGACAAAATTCCAAATCAGTTAGTTCGATGCATTTTAACATGAATGAGAATATTTGGTATTTATCAATGATTAACAGAAAATGTCCCACATCTATCATTAAATAGATTAGCCATCTTCTAGATAATAATAACCAAATGTTTTTTACATGAAAGATGAATGAACATATAAACTTAAAACAAAATAAAAAAAATAAATAAAACATAAAGCGCATTAAGTCCACAGTTCGTGAAGTATATAATGTTTGATCAAAAATTCGTATAAAGAACGTTATATCTTAGCTAAGTTTTTACACTTTATGCTCATAAAAGAAAGATAATATGTGTGAGCTTATATACACTACCCGATACTGGAAATACACCAATAAAGAGTAGCCGGATATTATAAAAATTTCAGGGTAGACGCACGTCGCCACGTTATGCGAATGATGTGAAATGCGCAGCTGTCTAGCCCACGTTGAAGAAGATATAAGAAAGAAACCTGCAGAATGTTCAATTTTAGTGCCATTCTTTTTGATAGGGAAATCATCGTAAAAAATTTATTCTTGTCTCAGAGGATGCGTGTAATAGCAGATAATGCCAGACCATCGTCAATAGGGGCAGTTCCAGTAAACAGAAGATTTTACGAGGGATATGATGATCGTACTGAGAAGGCCAGGTTGGCCCACGCAACAGATTTCAGCTGACAGAACCTGGACGGTTCATAGAGCACCAGCTGCAGCGACGATGTTTGGAACAAGAAAACGTGGCAAGTCGAGGGGTCCGGTGCAGACAGAGTGACGTCAGCACGAGTGGATCGACGCATCAGCTGACAAGTTGGGGCGAACCCGCAAGCCACTTCTACCTCCATTCTGCAGCATGTTCAAGACACCCTGGATGTTCCCATAGCGACCAGAACCATTTGCCGTCGACTAGGGGCTTATGGCCTGAACTTGCGGAGTCCGTTAAGAAGACTACCACTGGCTGCACATCATAGACGCCAACGCCTGCAATGGTGCCGTGCTGGAGCGATTTGGACAATGGAATGGCATAGGGTCGTGTTCTCAGATGAGCTACGGTTCTGTTTCTCCGATGGTAATCGCCGCCTATGAGTGTGGGGTCGATATGGAGACAGGTCCAATCCGGCAGCAACTGTGGAACGCCCCACCGCGGAACAGCGCGGCATCATGATTTGGGAATCCAATTGCATATAATGCCAGGTCATCTCTAATTCATTTCTTGAGCACTAAAGCGTCTCAACGATACGTGGATGATGTGCTACGGGCGATGACACTCCCTTACCTTCAAGAAGTGCTCTATACCCTTCATCAACATGATGATGCCCGACCACACACTGCTCGTATCAACCAACGCACTTTGCAAGGTGTGCAGATGCTTCCCTGGTAACCGTTCTCTCCTGATCTCTCACCAATCGAACATATTTGGGGTGTGATTAGACGCCATTTGGAGACCCTGCCATTGCCGTGTTCAGAAGACAAACTGTGGCAAACGGTTGACTGGGAACGGAGAGCCATTTCTCTGACACCATCCATTGTCTCATTATCTCTGCACATAGATCTATTGCTTCGTTTATCGCCGTCCGGGGTGGTCCTACAATCTACTGAACCGAAGCTGTTCTCGCTCTGTATTGTGCATATTATTTCGAAATAATGAACGCTTATTGTTCGTTGCTGCCTCTCTTTGTTTGCCGATTTTCATCACGTTTTGGCCATTTCTTCTTGCTGTTTCATTTTCAATGTCGGGTAGTGTATAAAACAATAAAATTTTAAAAGAAGATGTAAATATGCTGCTATTAGATACATACTATAAAGCAGGTTGGCAAATGTCTTTCCTAGATGCATAAAGTAGGTTTATATATTTACAAATTTTGAGAGTAAGAAATCGTTGTTTAATAAAGAATCTTTTGAAAGAAACGGTATTAGCTGCAGGAAATTTAGCATACAACTGTTTCGTTCAGAGGCATTCCAGTATATAATGATCTGGAGATCTTATGTCAGATCACAACGTCTTACTACACGTTGTGATGGTAACATGCCCTATTATCACCACAACGTATAAGATGTTCTTGATAATTGTGGAATCGAAATTTGTATCCTGATAATTGCGAAATCGAAATTTTGCGATTTAGATCAATTGTTGGCAGATAATTAATTACTGGTGTGTTTGCCCTATTCACAAAAATTCTACTCTTCCGAACGTTATTTTTAGTGAGATTGTTAAGTGATAGTTATTAAGATATGATCTAGACCAAGAAATGGAAGTAGATTCTGCATTATAATTTTCGGCTGTCTCTCTTACCAACTCATCTGCTATTTGATTCGCCATGACCATTTATCCAATCAATGTTGACACGTATCCTTTTGCTATTTCTTAATAAATGCTGAATCTTATGAATAAGTTGTGATATCTGTGAATAATTTGAAATTTTAAGAAGTATTGATTATGTATAGTATAGATATTTCAGTGAGCAATATTACTGCTTGCGCTATATTTAGTTGTTTTAATAATAACTAATGCTTCTGACTGAATAATACCGCTTTCATTGTCAAGATGTCCTTTTCAGTGATACTGAATACAATCAGTCTCCAGTAAAATAAATAAGCATCACACATTATCATTAATCTAATGCCATCGGTGTAAATTCTAGGCATTCTATTGTGATGCAATCTACCAGCGGCCACATGATACGTTGAACCTTGGAATTCGATCTGCATTAAAAACTCCGCAAAAGAGGCTCGTTGCGAGTTTTTCTAATGTGATGGAGAACGTTTTCTTTCAAATATACCTCTTATGAAAGCACCCGTCTTCTAAGGCACTCAACTGTAGCTTACGTTTTGGCATTATATAATAAAATCTACATTCAAAGCAATTAAAGTGCTGCCATTTAGTTTGCTTAATACCCAGCATTTCTTGGAACACATATTAAATTTACACATATCTATAAATAAATATTATTAGTTTATTACAAGTTATTATTGAACATAATGTTATTAAAATAGTTGATGTTTTTAGAAATGACATGAAGTTTTTCTTTTGCTTAAAATTGAACATAAAAATTGTGATATTTAAAAAAATCCAATTAAAATATGGAAATAAGAATGTATATGCTTTGAAATTATAACACACGTTTTACGTAAGTAGTAATTTATTATATACCCCATTACATCAAGATTTACTTAAGCAATTAATTTCACAGTGAGCAAATAAGCATGTAATGATATGGGTGGTTAAGCAATAGCGACAGGTAATAGCTAACTTCACGAAGCATGCCTAAAATTCAGAGCTCTTTCGAATCTAATCATTTGACAGTTTCCGGTCATTAGAACACATTGCGTGAGACCATTGAATCAATCCGTTGCAGCAATTACTTGGGAGTTTCCAGTGCTGCTAGCTATACGTCGCCTTGCTCGCAATATCATCATTTATATTTTAGAACTCTGGCTAGAATTACATAAAGTTTCTAGCTTAGCATTATTTTGCCTTAGCTTTTTACGCTTATTCAGCTGTAACAGCATATAGTAATCCTAAATTATTTTTGAAAGAGAGTCTGTGTTTTATTCTGAAAGTTTAAAATATAAATTAGATTAGAATTTTTAAAATATATTTTTGAATATGATTTGTTAAGACTAATTGCTTAATTGAGACTGATAGTTTAATCTTAAACCAGTGATACTACAAACTGTTTTTCACAGAACCCTGGGGGTTCTATGCAAATCTTCTAAGACTTCCTCAAATCAAAATCAAAATTCGAAAAATTGTTTTTAGTTCCATATGAACTTAAATACTAAGCATATTAAAATATTTATTTTTAAGTATTTTTATTCATACTGCTCTTTAAAAGAACAATAAAATATTTAATAAAAAGAAAAATGTTTTGAAGAATAATTATGGTAAAATAACTTTTTTCTTCTCTTTTTGTATATAATTCGTGCAGAATATTGATATATTCTCAGTAATGTTTACACTTCCTAGAAATTCAGCAAACACGAGAGGTTCACACACACACAAAATAAAATCTGCTTTTTTGTTTCTACTTGTTTTTATCCTCTAATCCCTTATGCCTGAAGACCATTGAATCATAAGCATACATTATACGCATTTATGAGATTTTAGCAAACTACATTTCAGTTTAGTACTAAAATTCTATCTTTTCCTGTACAGAACTCATTCATATATTTTGCATACTTTTATTACTAGTCTTTATATTTCTGCAAATCTCCTGTTTTAAATTCTTCTAGGAATTGATCGTTTATGTAAACAAAATAACCTGAAAATTTTTGAGTGAATACTCTATTAATGCTTATGTTTTAAATTGTAAAGTTTCCGTTTTAATGAAATTTATTCTAGTTTGAAGAGGTTTACAGGCTTCTACGTGCCTTTCATGAAGCATTACATATTAACTAGAAACTTTATCCTGAAACTAATGACAATATGTTACATCAAGAATAATTTAGTTAGACGTTTAGTTAACGGGGAGGTTTAAACGAAATCTTAACTGCATCTTTAATTTCAGTTATGTTAACGATTACACCACTGAAAAGAGTTTTAGCAAAGAAGGCATTAATTTTCAAATGGAGTATTCATGTATTATTTTGCAAGCTTAGCTTTCTGGAATTTTAACCAAATTTAAGCTCTCTCGAAACGCATTACATTGTAAACGGAACTTTTATGTTTTACTTTGTAAGCTTAGCTTTTTGGAAATTTAATTAAATTTAAGCTTTCTGGAAGCGCTTTAGATCGTAAACGGAACTTTAAGATTTTACTTTTAAAGATTAGCATTTTGTAATTTCAATGAAATTTAAGCTTTCTGGAAACGCATTAGACTGTGAATGGTATATTCGCATTTTACTTTGCAAGCTTACCTTTTTGGAATTTTAATGAAGTTTAAGCTTTCTGGAAGCCTATTAGATTGCAAACAGAACATTCAAGTTTTAATTTGCAAGTTTTTCATTAAATTTAAGCTTTGTAGAAAGCATTAGATTATAAACGGAACAGTCTACAAGGTTTACTTTTACTTTGAAAGCTTATACACTCACTTCCAAAAGTTAAGCACGAAGATGTAAAATGCAAAAATATCAACAAATACCGCTTTGATTGACACAAAATTCAGCAGGGAAGTAGCATATATATTTATGCATAAAACGAAATCAATAATTATGTACAGAAAGGTCAAAAGTTAAGCACGAAGATGTAAAATGCAAAAAAATCAACAAGTGCTGCTTTGATTGACACAAAATTCAGGAGGAAAGTAGCATATATATTTATGCATAAAACAAAATCAATAATTATATAAAGAAATAAAAACAATACTAAATTTTTGTAAGTGATCAGATAATGACATACTGGAGCTTAAAACGGAATTATGTATAAAGTGAAAATAAACAGCATAAAATGAAAAAAAGACATTAATAGGGTATGTGATCCCCCCTCATCTGTATACAAAGTTTACACCCTGTGACATTGCTTTCAATTATGTGGTCAACCACCGCAGAATTAAGCAATCGCCATTCTTCTTGTAGAGCAGTTTCCAGCTCAATAAGAGTGGCTGGAGGTGGGAAACGTGAAGATACAGCACGGCCGAGAGCATCCCAAAGATTTTCAATGGGATTAACGTCAGGTAAATATTCTGGCCACGCCATACGCGTAATCCCTTCACTCTCCAAGTAGTCATCGGCGATGTCAGCTGTATGGGGACGTGCGTTATCGTCCAT
This sequence comes from Stegodyphus mimosarum, assembly GCA_000611955.2. NCBI lineage: Eukaryota > Metazoa > Arthropoda > Arachnida > Araneae > Eresidae > Stegodyphus > Stegodyphus mimosarum. The sequence continues at coordinate 336,865 of KK121642.1, read as the reverse complement.
TAAAACAAACATAGGGCCAACTGCTGCAGCGTACAATCTCACAATGGGTTCTAGGACTTCATCTCGATACCGAACAGCCGTTAAAGAAACCCGTTTAAAGATGTGCAGGTCGGTGCGGTATCCTAATGAAATCCCTGCCCACACCATAATGCTTCCGCCTCGCAATGTGTGATGTTCGGTGATGTTTTGGGACTGATTGCATGTTCGTTGTTCACGCCATATCCTTATACGCTTGTCATTTGGCTCCAGAGCAAATCTTGACTCATCAGTAAACATGACATTGCCCCAGAGACACATTCCAATTGACATGTTCCCGGCGTAACTGTAATCGTGCCCCTCTTCATTGGACGGATAGAGGAACACAAACTCGAGGTACCCGGGCCTACAGTCCACTCATATGTAATCTTCGGCGTACAGTAGCTGAAGATATCGCTTTACCAATGGACGCTGTAACCATAGATGTCACACGTGTGGAGGTCGCTCTGCGATTCCGCTTGGCTACAATAGCAATATATCAATCTTCCGTGGGGGTTGTAACCCTTGGGCGACCGGCTACAGGCCTTCGGACAACTGTCTGCGTGGTTTAGAATTGTTTTCATAAACGTGAATTTACAGAAAGATGAACGCCGAAGTAAAGAGCAACATCTGTGATCGACTGTCCTGCTTCAATGCGCCTCACAGCACGCCAGCGCTCAGAATCTTCCATTCGTCTTCTGGAAGTCATAGAAACAAGTATGTCTTGAAAACAAATTGTAGGAAAGTTTTAAACACCTTCTATCAGCACTTACAATCAACTTCTATAACCCTTCATAAAGCTGGCTTCTTATAAGACTGCCTTTTTTGCATATTTCTTGACATGAAAGCTCGATTGGCTGTTAGCTGACATATTTGCATATTTCCATCTACCTTTGCAGCGAATTGCCGCCTCTTCAATTCTGATTGGCTTCCGGAAATTAGCATTTTCCTCTCCGTGCTTAACTTTTGGAAGTGAGTGTATTTCAGGAATTTAAATGAAATTTAAGCTTTATGGAAATGCATTATCTTGTAAATGGAACATCCATGTTTTACTTTGCAAGCTTAGCTTTCTAGAATTTTAATTAAACTTAAGCTTTTCAGAAAAGCATCAAGTAGCAAACAGAACATTCAAGCTCTACAAGACATTCAAGCTAGAATTTTAATTCCTTGATTTAAATTTAGAAGTAGAAATATTAGCTAAACGCCCACTTATTAAAACTATTTAATAGAAGAAGACCATTTACTTTTGTTTCTATATTAATTCGCATTAAGCAAAATTCAGGATTTATCATTTCGCCTTAAATTTTCCCCAACTTTAATTAAACTTAGTCTTTCTAGAAATTCATTAGACCCTCTGGAAACGTATTAGATTGTAAACGAAACATTGAAATTTTACTTTGGAAGTTTAGCTTTCTGGAATTTTAAATTTTGACTCTAATTTAGACATAAGCGATGCTTTGGCTAATTGTGTTCCTTTTAAAACAATTTCCTGGCAGAGAACCATTGACTATTTTTTTGCTGCAATAATTCACATTAAACAAAACTCAGGATTTATTGCTTTGCCCTAAATTTTCTTTTGGCGATCGATATCATTTTACAATTTTAGTATCATTACAGTAATAATAAATTCTGAATGCTTTTAGTAAACTTTTTCATAATGCGAAAGTGTTATGGTAACTAATTAAAAAGAAACAATAACAAAACCTCTGAAAGTTAAAAATATTTAGCATAAAGTCAGAGACTCTAATTCTCTGTTGCGAATCCGAAGACTGAGGAAAAAGTATTCTAGCAACAAAGAGGAGTTTCTAAAATGACAGATAGGAGAAGGAAATAAATTTAAACTTTTGATAGATAAAAAATAACTCAATATATACTGCATGACAAAAAAAAGTTAAAATAAAATAATGAAGAAATATTTCGATGAAAAAGATCACGAAGACAGCCAAAAAGAAGTCTCCTTTTTACCTTTTTCTTTGTTTTGCTTTCTTTTTTTAAGAAACTGAAATTCCAAGATGGAACAAGAGTGGGCTAAAGAAAAAAGGTTATAAACTGGCAAGGAATATATTTTAATGAAACTTTTATATCCTAAAAACCTCTTTTAGACGATAAAGGAAAAGGAATTTTATTTACTCCCCAGAGATTAGTTTTTCAACTTTGGATACAAAAGTACTCTTCTTTTCCTGAGTTAAAATATTGTTTCCTGTGTATTTCTATCAAACTCGCAATTTGCGTATTTTAATTCAGCGTTGCACAAGATTATTTACATATTAGGAAAATGCATCGATATTATCAAATATGAGAATAAAGATGAAGAAAATTATTATATGAATCATAAGAAAGTCTCTAAAAACTGTACAGTTATTTGGTCTTCGTGTTATGCATTACAAAAGCTTGGATTTAGCAAAAAATTATAAATGCATGCAGTAGTATTGAATTTAAATTGCAGGTAATGATGTTATTACAAGTGCTGTTGCACAAAAGTTGACATTAGTACTTATATATTATCGCAACTACCTTTCTATTAAACTCCAAAGCCTCAGATTACACCAAACTCTGTTAACCACGCCCATAACAATTATTTAGGCAACTAAACTCATGAAAAATACTCAGTTCTCAACGTGGCCATATTTGTATGTCCTCTTTTTGTTGTATTCCAACGGCTTTCGTAGACAAATCATCGTTACTTTTTCTTTTAAATTCGATTTTAAAAAAGAAGCAATGTGTAGAATTCTAGCAATCGCTACGAAATTTCTCCCACAACAGAAAAAAAAACATGTATGCAGCTAGGTTCATTGACTGTCTTTTGGAATTAATATACACAATATATTGTTACGAAAAATTCGGCGGTTGCGCCTGTATGTAAGCTTTCCGGCATAGCACTAGGGTTGCCATAAAATAGTGTATGGTAGGGTTGCCAGATTGGCGACTTTATCGCCCATTTGGCGACCAAATTGGCGATATCCCATGGTCCAATCGGGAAGCTTCTAGAATAACTTCCTGTCGAGATATTTCTCGAAACGTGTCGAACTTAAAGAAAAGCTATATAAACCCTTGCGTTTCTGAGAGCAGTTAGTGGCGAAGAGATTGTGAAGTATTGTGAAGTACTGTGAGCGTTGTGATTATTGTGAGAATAGCTGCTAAGCTACGCGAGAGTTTTGTGAACGGAAAGCAATCGAGATAGTGCTTTGCCGTGAAACTATCTTTACAGTATAGCTTGACAGTGTATTGGTGATTGTTCCACGGTGTTTACTATAAGTTTAGTGTTGCCGTGAAGCTACCTTTACAGTTACAGCCTGAAGCTGTGTTGCTGATTGTTTCAGCGTATTTATTGTAGATTTTCGACGATTTTAAAGGTAATTTTGGAACTGTGCTGTAAATAGTGATTCTTGTAAATAAATTGGGCTTTTTACTGTTCTGCATCGTGTTTTCATCGGATACTCTCAAATCCACGAACCCGTAAAACGCAACAATATATTTTTTACAGTAAACGCAACTGTTGTGTTTCTGCCATAAAATTTGCCAAATTATTGTAAAGTGGTTGCGATAATACGTAAGTACCGTTTTTTAAATAACGATCCTACTTATCCTTTATTTCTGTTATTTCAACTTCAGCGTTACTCACATATATGTCCTTTACTTCTTTATTAATATTTAAAATAAATTTTAAGCCTCCGATTCTAAAAAGTATGAAACCCTGCCAAGACTCTGATACGACATCTTACGACATCGTATTTATTGTATTACTGGCATCTTAAAATTTACAATTATCAATATATAGAAACAAACACTGACCTTATTTCGAAAACATTAGTCTTAAAACTTAGGTTTCCACTTAAATTTGCTTTACTAATCTTTGCCATCCTCACTTCCACAACAAGGAGTACTTTAATTAAACATTTTGATATTTTCCAGTACTTTCAAATACTAAATTAGTATTTTTGCTTGTTAACGTTCGTATAAACTTTGTGAATAAATATGACAGAAGAACAAAAAAATTAACCAAAAAATTTGAGCCGTTTTTACAAGCACTAACATTTATTACAGGCGAAGATATTCCGGAGCAAATCCGGATATCTTCAGCAGTTTACGCCCCAAATTTAAATAGTATAATGAATATAGAAAAGTACAGCAACAGTTAACACTCTGCAAACGTAAACATTAATCAGGCGAGCGTATCTACACAACATATGCTTTCTCTCTCCGTCTTTTCTTATATAAGACTGTAAGGTATATTTTAATTTTATAAAAGTTATTTTAAGTTAATGTATCATTCTTGTCTCACCTAGCTTCAACTTACAGCTCCCTCCCAGAATGAGTTTTTAGGACCGCGTTAAATGAAAATGAGAAGGAGAATAGTACTTAGTCAAGTTCAACTGACTTCAACAGAGAAAGTGAGGATTCCTGAATAGTGCGCGTTTGCCTTTGGGCTTCGTCTCTGTAAGATGTTACTACGTTCGGCTGTATTACGTGCCTTTTGATAGTTCGCTGGTTAATTTAATATTACGGGACAACTAGTTTAGAACTGTGTTAGCTTCGGTTAAACCTGTTTAGTTAGTCAGTAGTTAGTTCTTATTTCTTACATTTTAGCCCAAGTGGAGGCTTTGTTGTACGCCCAAAGAAAGGGGCCGACTGTTAATCTTGTTTTGAGCAAATAAAGGGGAATTAACCCTTCTTGAATTTATGTTTTTGTTCTTGGATTTAAGCGATTTTCTTAGTGGTTCACTAGGTTCCTCGACACTTAATATGACAGAATAAAAGTGAGAGGCTCTAGAGCTCTACATATTATATTTCATATGCTCATTATTTCATATTTCATAGCTTTAGCACTCTATTAAAAGAATTATTACATTCTATTGCGTTAAGTTCTTTACACAATTATATTATAATCCATAAACATAATCTTCCGTTTACAATAATATCTTTTACATTACTTAATTTGTGAAGATTTTTGCTGAACTGTAATGCATCTTAGAAATAATATTCCACGCTGTAAAACATCTACATTTGTATTTTGTAAACGTTTTACTTCGGAAACATATTGAATTTTATTTAGTACCACTCAAAAATATCCTTTGATTTTTCTCATTAAGTTTTTCAATATATGGAGCAAAATTGTTAGTCGCCTTGGATTAAAGAATGAGCTTTGTAGACACACAAACTTAAATAACATTAAAAAAATGAAATATTATTAAACAGAAAAATGCCTGCAGCTGAGTTTGGCTAAGAAACCTATTCTTCTTTTTATTTTCATACAAAAAAAACATACAATATGAATATTGTTGCCATTAGCGCGAACTCGTCAGTAAAACAGGACATTGCCAGTAACAAGTTTACCGTATATTAATGATAACATAGAATTAAAAACTAAGAAAATAAATACAGCAACAAAAATGCAAATATTAAATAAATCTAAACATATTCCCACCCTTTGCATTGCATTAAGAATAGATCATCCCCGATACAGTAGCAACGACAAAAGTGTTCTGTAGGTCTTTTAAAAAGACCATTGACAGTCTTTATTGTAACAACTATAACATTGCTATCGTTTCCCGGATCAATTTCAACAATGCGACCTAATGGCGTAACAACGGGAGATATGTTGTCCTCCATAATTAATAGAAGATCACCTACGGACAAATTTGAAAGTTGTTCCTTCCACTTACATCTTTGTCGTAAGAAATTTAAATACCCCTTATAATATCTCTTCCAAAAGCTTTGCTTCGTTTGCTGTAACAATTCCCATCATTTTAATAGAGTGGGGTTTGGAAATGTTAAAGAAAACTTTTCCTGGGATACTAGATCTTCGCTGAACTGTATACTAGTAATGATATGTCCAGATCAGAAAAATGAGGAGGACTCAAGGCATCTAAATTAAATACATCATAGTGACTACCTTTACACAAGGATCGTGAATTTAACACTGCTTAAATGAGTTTGTAGAATGGTTCATGCCTCAAATGTTAGCTTTTTCTCTCCTATCATTCTTTTCAACTGAAATTTTATGGACTTAAGCCCTGATTCTCACAAACCACCAAAGTGAGGAGAAGCAGGGGGAATCATTTCCCATTTCATAGTATTTTGAACCGAATAGTTTAAAATCAATTCAAATGAAAATAGTAGAGTGTGCAATCCTGGCAATTTTCTTTCGCCCCAACAAAGTTCGTGCCATTATCCGAAAATAAGTATCGAGCTGGAATACATCTTGACACAAATCGCCAAAAGCAACAATGAAAGCATCTGCAGTTCAGTCGCTAACTACTTCAATATGGTAAGATTTGGTAGCTAGATGTACGAAAAAAGCTATATAACCTTCTGTAGTCTTAAACAACGACCTTTGTAATATTTCAAAATTACAGGACAGCCATAATCAATACCTGTGTTAAAAATTATCTCTCAAGTATTGTTCTTTGTTTTGGCAAGTTTCTCATTAATTGGTTATTAGATTACAATTAACGTCTGTGACAAAAAGTACATTTATAGGTGAAAGACTGAATAAGTTTCTTACCATTTACAATCCAATAATTTTGCTTTAAAATATTAGCTAGTAAACTGGGCCCTACATGCATATTGTTAAACAAGTAACAAGGCAATCCTATGTTGACTCAGGATAATTACAGGATGCTCGACACTGAACGCCAAGTTAAAATTTTTCAGATGACCTCACAACCGTAAAACACTATCATCGTCTAGAAAAGGAGAAAGTGAGTTCAAAACACTTTTAGGACTTAAAGACGAATCATTTTTGAGACCCTTTATATCATTATGGAAATGCATAGGCTGGATCTGCTTAATGGTCAACTTCATAGCTTCTTGCCTTTCATTAGATGAAGGTACTACTGAATTTAACCTATTATCTTCAGACTCAAAGACCCGTTCTTTACACCTAGAAATAAATCTTAAGCAGAAAGAGTTTGCATTAACTATTTCAGGTAAGGAAGAACAGTTCTGAAATAAATTATTAAGATTGTCATTAATCAAGTAAACTGTTGAACAAAAAATTGATTTTGCCCTTTGCTCAGCTACGACAGTTGCATCACTACTGGTCTGATTACTGACAGAACATTGTAGAGGCTACTTTAAACTGTCTAACGCTAGTATTGATGTCCATGCCACAAAAGGGATACATTCGGTTGGAGTTAAGAATGGATATCTCTAGATGGAGGATCAGCCGGATTCTGTTTCGATTTCTACTATTTCTGAAATCCTATTTACCACACAAAGCTTCCATTATCAAGAGTTAGCTGCTAACCAACAAAGAACCACCTTAGAGTCAGCTCTGATCACCCTGGGGAGTAACAATGAACCTAGTAGTTTCAATCTAAATGTAGATACTTTCTTAATGGGTGAGACGTTGGTTTTAGGAACCACCAAATTTACTTCATTTGTGAGAGTCTTCATTTCTCGTGAGATGTTGGTTGAACACAGTAGCTGACAAAAACTAATTCTGACGTGACACAAAAACTATGCAGATAAATGCACTTAGATCTCGTTTGAAACCACCTGGAAATTTTAACATTACTGAAAATTTTAAATCCTTCGTGAAGTCGCTGCAACTTGTCTTCCCATTCTTTAGGAAGTGGCGCATCCCAGTCTAGTTTTAAAAAACATAACTACTGATAAACCATTTTCAACTTGACTGTACAGATAGCAAGCAGAGAGGGTGAAAGATCTTAGAAGATTGTTAAATGAATGTTCTTTTAATAATTTCAGTCCCACCACAAGACTTCCAATCTCGCTGCTAAAGCATTTCATCTGCAAACTTCTTATATCAATCTTCTTATATATTCTTCTTATCTTGTATATTATATATATATATATATATATATATTAAACTTCTTATATATATCTTCTTCTTATATTATAAACTTCTTTTATAGACAGTGGTAAGCCCGGTGGAATGATGCCATAACAGGTCGAAGTATACATGCAGTGTTCCCAATTGTACGTATGTATATGCAGAACAAAACTGTCAGCATGTCACATTTCCTAACAGGACATCGATCGTACAAAGAATATCCACATAGATTTGGTCTTTCCAACATGGGCATAGCGACGGATGGGAAGTTGGCAGCTCAGGCTACAATTACTTTGAATTTTGCTTGACTGCAAAGTTCTATCTAAAAAAGCCAGCCCCCGTGTTTCCCGCAGCGTGGTCGAAAAATGCTCAAAATAACAATGTTACCCTGTAAAGTTCTATTGTCTTTCTGTAGGGCAGAATCTTGACAAATAGTGATTGCACTGAAGAAGGGTTAAAATTGCCCTTTATTAAACTCTTTAAATAATTTACAATGCGTCAACTTGACGCTAACATACTACGTCTCAACTTGGGCGGTAACTGAAACAGTAGAATTAAACTTAAAATTGAAGATATTCACAAGTAGTAAAATTGAACTACAGGGCTCATACAATCCTGTATCCTACAACGCGTAGATGAATCTACTGGCAGCAAGATAACAATGAATAAGCCACGTCTAACCAGCAGTAACTGCTAAGCGGAAGTTTGCGTATAAGCACGCACGGAAATTTCCCGGAGTCTCTCTCTCACTCTACTGGAACGTCGATATTTAAACTTATTCTCCCACTGGTAGAATTGCATTTCTTACGCGCGCTACAAAATTTAAATATTCTGACGCTGACAATTAGGGGAATGAAGGCTTATAAGAATGTAACTTAAAATTAAATTTAACTGGTTATTTAAAATAAATATAAATCCCTATAACCATATCGAAACTACATGCTATTACCACAAATATTGCGCGGCAAAAACGCAGTTATCTGGAAAAGTTTTCATCGCAGTTATTCCCTAAGTATGTAAATTTCGGTTTCAGCTTCTGTAATATAAGTATTTAATTTTTTATATAGTTATCTAACTCTTATGATAATAAATCTTTGTTCCATCAAATCAACTTTTTGACATATGCACATATTTGTATATGTTCGGTGTAATACATTGTTATATATAGATATCTAATTTTCGTAATATAAGTTTTCATTCCATTACTGCACATATGACAACTTAACACATGAAATGCCAAAACCAGTGTTGCATGATGTCATTTATATATATATATATATATATACAGATATATATATACTACAGATGTATATAT
>KK121642.1:231793-327678 GCA_000611955.2 Stegodyphus mimosarum | reverse complement strand
TATATATATATATATATATATATATATATATATCTGTAGTGTAAAAAAATCTTTTTTCCACATTGATTGTAGTCAATTAAATGTAGCATATTTGACTCATATATGCATCAAATTTATATTCATTTAATGCACAGTCGTATGCATATAAATATATAACATATAATTCTCCTTATATGGTATTCAGTAATGTAATATGAATATTCATATGTTGTCAGGACTGAGTGTTTTGTGCATACTTTTGGCGAACATATTCGTAACAGTAACAAAGTCCTGATCTCGAACAGGGAGCTGAATGCAGCTATGTTCTGTGGTAGAATAACTGTGGTTAAGTAGTAGAATAACTGCACGTAAGGAGGGTTTAGAATTACCCTTTTATTAAACTACTATTTACAGCCACTTCCCAACTCGGAAGGGATAACAGAAAATAATGACCGCACTTGGGTCTAAACTGAACAATCAAATAATTTAAAAATAAAGTTAAGTAGAAAATTAAGAAGTCGTTGCTCTCAGAGCTATAAACGCGAGGTTGGCCTCCATGCTAAACTATCAATGGTGCGTAGCAAGATTTAGCTAATTCTAATGCACTTAGATTACTTCAATAAGTATTAGAGTAACAGCGCTAAGGCTTAGAATTTAAATACTAGCTAGTCAGGCGAACGTTGAACAGAGCCGCAGTGATCTGAGACTAAAAGCTCTCTCATACTGAGAAGTTCCTCGCTAACCTTTTAAATACAAAACTTGGCTCCACTTCAAATTAGCATAAAGCTGAAACGCGCGCTCATTCTAACGGGAAGTTGAAATAAGAGTTCACAGTAAAGAGAAATTAAATAAAACTTTGTTAGTTTAAACTAAAACCTTACAAGGTAGTACTGCGCTATTCCAAATGTATTGTAACAAAGGAAAAAAATATGCAAAGAACAACAGGCCTTGCATGCCGATGTAACAGATTTGGCAGAAATGAGGTTAAATTGCATATGGCGCGACCTAGGACGGATGTGATCTTCTCGGCGTATAGTCATAAAAATGTTAAATACAAATATGACTTATGTAATGTTCCTAAAGAGCCCTAAAATTTTGGCACAATTATCTGAGTGAATCTCCAGGTCGCTTCCTTTCTAGTTGTCAATGGATAAGTTTTCGAGAAGCTCAGGGCAGTTTGTCCCCTATTTCCTCAAATTAAATCCACATTTCCCTAATAACTGTGAAAGCATAGAGCATGGATCAACTGCTTCCTCTAGATTATTTAAGCCGGATAAACAATCATCTACCCAGAAATTGTTTTTAAGAACGGAAGATACCTGAGAATGATCCTGTTCTGAATCCAAAGCCATCTGCAACAAACAACGTGTCGCTAAGAATGGGGTAATGCAGTTCCGTAAAGTAACTGTATATAGTTTGTATCTCCGCATGTTTGAATTAACTGACTGTCTCCAAGCAATAATTGGCAAATTTTGAGCCTCGTTATCTACAATTTTTCTATATGAGTAATAAAAGCTATTTTATTTACACAAAAACTAAGCAATATTGAAAATATCTTGTTGTAGTGCTGTACCTACCCCTGTACCTCACCTGGCACATCACCTGTACCTCACCTGTCACCATTGACCACTATATCTTTGAATGCCCAATTACTAACGATCTTCACTTTCAAAGCTTCACACAAAACATTGCTCAATTTTGATTCTCTAAATTACGGAAAAGTAAAATTCTTCGTTATAAACTAGATAATCTCGTAAAATATCTCTCGACAAATTGTGATTATCTCAAAGGCACATAATCATCACTCTCGATAACTACAAACCACACTGAGTATATAGAACTCTTGCAAACTTTTCCATATTTCTACTAATGATACCTATACTCATATAAAAATATATTGATGTAAAATATTTTCTGGAATTTTTGCATGTATATGTAATATTTTATTTAAATTTTCCGAATTGTTTATGTAAAAGCAACTGTTTACGTAAACTTTCTAACTTGTAAAAGTTCAATTTTTAAATAAATGGCAGCTTGGGGGTCGGTCCCTCTTGGGATAGCCGGTAGTAGCCCCACATCATGGACAACCACCCGATATGCCTTAAATGGTGGTTTGGTTGTCTATGTTGTGGTTCCCTGCCCTGTACCTACCCCTAAAACAGAGTTCAAAGGAATTGAATGTTTTGGATTACATGATCCGTCAAATACTACACGAAGTTTAATGGTAGAACAGCTCGACTTTACTACATCATGATGCGGTAGATGATACATACCTGATTATTTTCTTCAATCTGAACAATTGGAGCCGTATGATTTAACGTTTCTTATTCTTCCATGAACTTCTTGTATTGTCTACCAAGCTCTTTACCTAAATCAAATTTTCTTTTGATGCATAGAAGACAGGAAATCCGTGTCATGGACCCGTCCCATGGAGAGAAGATGGGTCTCATCACGACGATGTTATTTCCAGAGTTTTGATTTTTGTAATAAATGCAAATAAAAAATATTTAAGAATAAGTTAAGAGCACATTCAGCGAAATATTGTATGAAATCACATAAGTCATTACTTAAATCAATTACTTTATAAGGTATTTCTCTCGCCTTCTCAGCATGCCTTCCTGGTGTAATGATCAGTACACACTTCGCGTATTCGAGAGGTCAGTTGCTCGAATCCAGGGGAGGGCATTGCTACATTGCTCACGTATCTTAGGAGAAAAAAATCTCAATGTCTCTACAACGGCGCCCAAACTAAAAAAGGTGGTGAATGATGATTCCCCACCATCAGGATTTGGCGATTGGATCTCCTAATCCCCAGTCGCCCTTTAAAAGAGGGAGTATATAAGGCATTTCTCCCGGATTCTTAGCATTCCTTCGTGGTGTAATGGTCGCAAACTCGGCGTGTATTCGAGAGGTCCTTGTTTCGAGTTTCGAAGAGGGCACTATTTATTTTTCACATCGCCTGCTTTCAAAAAATACCTAATATCTCTACAGCTTAACTATTTAAACTACAGTCTTTTGCAAAAAAACAATCGAAGCGCCAAGAAGGAAGTCGTTGTTTTGGATGAAATTGAATATGTGTATAGCTCATACTGAGATAATAAAATGATTAAAAAATCAAGGTCATAGTACCTGTTCCCGGCACACAATCACCCATTGAATATTCAAATTAGAAATTGCTCGAACCGCCCCTGGCGGCAATGCATGCTTGAATTCGTCGAGGCAAGAAGTGGTAGAGGTTCCTAATGTCATCCTGTGATACATTCTGCCAGGCATTCATCAGTTGTCGCTCCAGATTTCCGATATTTTGTGGTGCCCGAATCTGGCTGCCTAACATGTCCCAGACTTGCTCGATTGGTGAAAGGTCTGGTGACCTTGCTGGCCAAGCAAGAGTATCAACCACACGGAGACAATCCAGAGATATGCGAGCGGTATGTGGCCTGGCATTATCTTGTTGGGAAATGGCAACAGGATAACGTGACATGAAGGGTAATGCAACCGGCCGCAGGATCAACATATCGTTGAGCTGTTAAAGATGTACGGAGGATGACTAAATATGACCTGCTGTCACAACAAATAGCACCTCACACCATCACACCAGGTTTATGCCTATATGCCTTTATAAAAAAAGGCTGATTGGCACCGCTGGCCCCGTCCTCTCCAGACACGAACACGATGGTCATCTGCTTTAAGAGTGAAGCGGGATTCATGACTGAACACTATACATTGCCAGTCTGATGGCAGCCATGATGATCGGCTGCGACACCACTCCAGACGACTTCGCCGATGATGTGGGGTCAAAGGCAAACTTCTCAGAGGCCTCTGTGAGAGTAACCCCGCCTCTGACAAGCGCCGTGAGACGGTAGCACGGTACCACGGTAGGTATAGACGTAGCTGTAATGCGTTGAATAATCGACAATGATACCGCTGGGACGGTTCGGGCCTGGCGAACAGTCATCCTATTTTGCCTCGCATTTGCGCTCCTTGGCCTTCCAAAGCCCTTATTTCGTGGGCAATTTCCTTGTAGCAGCCATTGCTGCCAACATCTTTGCACAGCAGTGTCTGTACACTGCAGGTTGCGGCCTATTGCTCGGTATGACCACTCAGCTTCACGGAACCCTACAATGCGGCTACTTTCCACGTCGTTTGGTTGTCTGTAAGGTCTTCGAAATTGTCGTAATGACAGCTTTAGTTGCTTTTTTACGGAATTAAATGGCAGGAACAAAAAAACATAAATTTTCCACCTCTGCTACTGGTTTCATACTTTGCAAATTGCGCAGTAGAAATGCGGGCTGTGATCGCAATTCCTGTTTGTTTTTCCTTGAAACTTTGATCATTTGCATGTTCGATCAAGGTGTTTTTCCGTACCAAATTTCGTCATGATCCCAAAAGTCCTTCTTGGTGGTTCGATTGTTTTGCAAAAGAGTGTATATTAAGATATAAAACATAGACATGGCAAAACATTTTAAAGATATTCCTCTTTCATCTTATAATATATTAAACTCTGTATGCGGTGTTTCTATTACAATGGCTAAGAAATTATTACATTTATAAAGAAGAGTTTTCTTATTCGTTATTTAAAATGTTTAAGGAAAAATATCACTTTGATTTTACATATTAAATTAAAATGAACTGGCCTCTTTTACTTCCTTGTACTAACTAGTGTAGTTACAAAAATTTTCGGGTATCATATTTCAACAGAAATGTCCAGTTAGACCATTCTTGAATCCATTCGGAAGATTTTTTGCGGAACGTCTATATATGCATACGGAATAAAGAACACGTTTTTTCCAAACAGATTGTAAAATGGATTTTAAAGGGATTTGTGTCAAGTTCATATTAAATTTAAGTCTTTGGAATTTCTACAATCATCTGAAAACAGATAATGTATTTCATCTGCTTCACTTGGCGACAACGTTTTCGCCAAGACGTTTGTTGGAACATGACTAAGCAATTTTTATCAGACAAGAAATCATTTCAGCTCAGTTTGTCTGCTAAGTGAGAGAAATATTATTATTGGTTGTTCTTAGTGCTGTAAAATAGTTTCATTTGCTAAGTTGCTTAACTGTTGGTTTAAATGTACTAGCTTATAAATAGCGGAAATTTGTGAATCTCGTACCTATTTTCCCCCCTTTTTGCTTTGGGCTTTTTGAGCTGGTAACGTCAAGCTTCGCGCGATAAACTAGCGATAATTCATTTTTATGAATCACTTTATTTTTGGTGTTGTTGTTTTGTTTTTATTTTTTTACGGGGGGGTGGGCCTTTTGATGCTGCTGACTCTTTTTTGCTATCTGGGTGTCTATAGCTGGAAGTGTGTTTGCGTGCTGAAGCTGTGGTGATGGCTCCTGTTATTATACACCCCATTTAATGATACAGCCCTGTTCCTTCTTCTTCTGGAGTATGTTTGACTTTTCATTTAAACTCGAGATTTAGAAAATGTTAGCTGCTATTACAAAAGCTGTGAAATCACATTTGTAGCGGAGAAATGCTGCTTTTCGACGCTTGGAATAAGAGGAATATATAGGGGTTTGTTTCGAACGATCACTATGGAGCAAAGTCTAGAGTGAAGTAATTAATAAACAGTCTTATAACTGTATCCGAGTAAGCAACTACTTCACTGAAGTGTTCTCTTCACCTAACACCCCCCATACAACCATGATAGGATTCAAAATGGATTTTTGTGATATATGTATGTTTCGCACGTATGTTCCTGGCATAACTCAAAACCTATTAGTCGTAGAACGGTGAAATGTTGTATATGGGACTGCTATGACATGTAGTTATGAGCCTGGCTTTTTTATTGAAATCATCAGTACCAAACGTATAAATACATACCTACCTCCTTAGTTGGCTTACAAGTCCTTACCCGGCTTTTATTTCCGAAATCGTTTTTTGTAGTCATATATTTCCAGTTACAGAAGTGTTTTAAATGACGAAATTGACCATGATATTTAATTACAAAATTTGGAATTTTTTATGTCATTTTCAACTTACCTTTAAGTACCGTTTAATTTAGAATGATCCGCAGAAATAAGATTAATTGCAGCAAAAAAATGCTCATAATTAAACAGGCCGTATTTGAAATTATGTGATGTCCACGTCAGTTGTCTCCATCTTGTTAAGCCAGAAATTAGTTCTATTAATTTTCCAATATTTCCCATTTCTGCATTAAATGAAATGAAGACTGCTTTTGATTATTAAAGAAACAACTATCCCAAATCCTAGTCATACTGCATAAATATTTGTTTTTATATATTTTACTTCTGTCTGTTCACATGTATATTGTCGCTATAGCTGATAAGCTTAATACTAAAATAAGCGCAAATTATATGATCATAGTATCCCACTGCAATGACAACCAAATTTTCAAGTACTTTCAGTAAAGTATGTTCCTGCTAATTTTTTACGTCTATGCTTGCCTACCAACGGTTTGCATTATACTTTCAGCTCAAGCACTTTGCAAAACCCAAACTAATGAACAGAACGTAGAATTCTAACAGAACTTCATGTTAATTATATTTAATAATTTATTTATCCAATTTTATGAATTCGTATTTTTCACATATATTTTGAATGACTTCTTTTGCAGACAAGAAGTTCAGTAGACTAAGTCATCTGTTCAGTGACCTAATTTGATCCCACAATTGTTTAAGACGTTACGCCATAATAACTGTTGACTCATGAAAGCCATATTTCATAGATGAGCTTATAGGTACAAACACAGAAGCAATTAAAAGAAACTTCTGAACAGTAATCTGCACAATAGTTTATTATAACTTTTTAAACCAGTTTGCATGATGCATCACCAAAGACCACGATTATAGCGAATGCTGAATTTAAGATGAATTAATGTAAAACTTCAAAGATCATGATTTTTTAAGCAATTTACAAGAGTCTTTTATCTCTATACATTCAAAGTATTTAAATATAGTTTGCATACAGACTTATTGTTATTCAACACAAATGTGACTATACTATTTGAAAAGTGGCTAAGTCACTTAAAAGTTAAAGTTACAGAAGTTAGAAATTGAAAAAATACAGTATTCCTGAAGATGCCTTCTTAGATGATTACCTTACGTAAAAACGAAACCATAAGTCACAGTATCCATCGAAAATTCTAAAGAATCGATGAAACAGTTTGACTTTTCTTCACTACTTCGTATTGAATGGAAGAAATCAATGATAGGGAACCTTTTCCCATTCCCTATGTCATCAGATTTACTTTTGAAAAGAATGTACCGTTCGTGTCCTGTTTCATTATACTACGGCAAGAGGAAAGAACGTGAAACTGTTTTCAGTAAAATGCTCATTTTGGTGTATTGGAGACATATTCAGATGACTAGTGGCTCAGAGACTGTTTTCCCGTCTTTGAGAGATGTCAGAATTGTCCGATAGCATGACAGAACGTCATTAAACCAAGGAAAGTTTCTGAGAATAGACTGAATTTTGAACTGTGAGGATTATTTTACTGGTATTAACATATTTTTCATAAAAATGTTGATGGTTAAACGTGTAATCAATATAAGCTCAAAAGTGATAATTAACCATATAGGTGATGAATCAGAAATACTTTTGATATCATTATCAACCTGAATGTGTATGAAAGTGTATGAATGTGTAACATTTAATTTTAAAACTTAACCTTTCCAGTCAATAATTTGTGAGAAATAATTTTCACGATTTCGTACAACATCTTTTAAATAACTTCCTTTAGTTTAAAGTTTATAAATGGGATTTTAATTTAGCGCATAAAAGTAACCAAAAATTCGAAAATAAATTCGCTTTGCTCGCTTTTATGGAACTTAAATAAAACTACTCGATCTAAAAGAATATGAATCATATTATTGCTATAAAAAACCTCCTGTACAGTCTCACTGGGAAGTTAAATTTAAATGAAGATGTTTTAAAACTAGTGTTTTAGGCCAGTGACCTCAAACTCAAATTGCAAGTGATTGAATGCACGGCGTAAAAGTAGTTGACAAGCCAGTTCTTTTTTTTAGTAAAATGAAACATTTTGTCCAAAATGTTGAAAATGGACTAAATTTAAAATTTTGCTTCTTAAACTTTTATTAAAACATACATTAACTATGCTGAAGAACATACAAATTCGTATTGTTACGAATTTTGCAGAGCGTAATATGTAAAGTCTGAAGAGAGAATGAAGCTCTGCCAGAAAAAATAACATTACAGGGGCACCATTTGGCGACATTTCGACCGTTGTTCTATTTATTGCAAACACTGTATGGATACTTCAAGATTTTAGTAATTTGAAATCCTCATTTACTTTAATTTTATTACCATTAAAAACGAACATGAATAGCTCACCAGAAAATCTAAAAATTGACCTAATTAATTTAAAATGTGATATAAATTGATTCAATGATTTCAAGTTAAATATTTAATCTTAAGTGTCAAAAAATAAGTGCACTCATTTACGATATTTTAAACTAAGAATAACCACGTTACATGAGAATACATTTACTTGCGAACAGCTTAAGAATCCAACTAACCGAAGAGCATCTATAGCCCGCGAAGACTGTAATTTCCAGTAATTTTTCTCGAAAGTTACAAACTTTATGAGAAGCGAAACGCCATTAAAAGTCAAGTTGTGGTACAAAGAGAAGAAGTTTATAATTATTTACATAAAAACACATTTATTTTAATTTATGTGTTGTAAAGATTTAATAATTAAGAAAAAGAGAAAGCCTAAATTGTTAGTATTTATTCTCAAGTTTTGTCCCACTTAGAATATTTCCATAATTTGTTTCTTTTCATTAAAGTAAGGTATTTTATTTAAGGATTAATTAAACATATTAGAATTTTTTGAAAGGAATTTTAAGCTGAAATGCTAATATTTAGCTGTCAGTACGTTTAACGTACAAAGCTACAAAGAATAAAAATATCTTGAGGTTAATAAACTTTAGATTTCAGATTGAAAATAAATGTTACTACGTACGTACGGTTTCATAATGATTTGAATCACACAGAACCGATAAAATTTATTTTATCAAGTGAAACACTTTATAGTTCTGGAACGTTCCTAAGAAATACTCTCAAAGCTCTTCGGAGTACGACGGAGCACGATGAGTACTTCCAGTTCATACTACTAAGTTAAACAAACACAACTCAGTGCAAAGAACGTCTAAAGAGCGAAGCTCGTACACAAACATCTCAGTACTGTGATTTCAACTCTGAACTAAAAAGTGAGACCTGATGCTCTTTCCGGGCTTATATAGTTTTCCCTCGGCCTCCGATAAATATCTAGTTCCTTCTATTTCTCAAAATTACTGGAAGGCATATACGGTTACAGTTACTTATAAGGGCCAGATAAGGTTCCAATTACATATAGGGATGGATTACAGTTACTCAATAGAAGTATCAACTACAGTTATACAGGTGCGTCCGTAAAGTTAACGGGCAAATTAAAAGACCAAACGGCAAATAAAAATGGGGAAGAAAAAAATATGTTTTAGAAAGACTGACATCTCAACGATTGTTGAAGTATGTTTAAAATGGTTATTTTGTCATTTGTGTAATAAAACACAGGACTCATTTTCATTTACTGAGATGCGATTGAACAAAAACTTGCTTCTAGATAGAACAAACTTATAATAATAAATTTTATTACATTTTAGGTAAATCTGCTGCCAGATTATGTGATGTGACTCAAACACTATAAGGCAGCGTTTCTCAAACGGTGGTACGCTTACCACTAGTAGTATGCAAGAGAAAAATATATAGTACGCAAAGAAACAAGGTATTTTTAACTATTAAATTCAAAAATTCAATACCTTAACATCCTATTTATGTTTTTTCTCTAACACTCGTAAATTTATGCTATCTGAGCTTTGTTCCAGATCAATAGCCGCGCTTAGATTTTAGCAAATAATTCGTTTTTATTTTCACAAATATTCTTTTAACCATAGACATAACAAAATTTGTCATAAATGATGCTTTTAAAAAGAGTAATGGAAATTAATGTTGTATTTAACAGAAATAAAAATAACCCCCTGTAAAAAATAATATTATCTTATTAATTCTTTCAGGATT
Organism: Stegodyphus mimosarum; assembly: GCA_000611955.2. Lineage (NCBI taxonomy): Eukaryota > Metazoa > Arthropoda > Arachnida > Araneae > Eresidae > Stegodyphus > Stegodyphus mimosarum. Next base: position 317,652 of record KK121642.1, on the reverse strand, counting down.
TCATCGATTTATTATCATGTCTACTGTTTTTGCCGCCACCATTTCCGGGCTCATATTGCCCTATTTTCAATTAGGAGCATTTTTACATGGATTTGCTGTCTCTAATAGCAGGTATTTTGTCTTCTAGTTGTTTTGCATTCCTTACATTTCTACGCGATTTGAGAATATCATCGTTTGTTTTCGAAGAACATCTAATATACTGTGCATTTAAATATTTGTGAAAAGTATTAAAGCAAACCTAGATATTCAAACTGAAAAAATGGCTACAACTGACAAAGCGCAAAATAATGATTCACAGTTGATGATTCCAGGCCAATCTACCACCACTAAGAATACTGAAAAGAAAAGAAAAATTTTTTATAGAAAATATAATGAAATGTATGTATCATTTAGGTTTCCTTGGAATGGAGATGAATTGGACACTAAATCTCAATGTGCTGTTTGCCGTAAACTATTAGCAAATCAAAGTATGAAACCATCATTTCTTAAAAGACGTCTTGAATCTAAGTACGCCAATTTAAAAGATAAATCTGAAGAATATTTTAAAAGAAAATTATCGGAGTTTAAAAACAGTAATGAATAGGTAAACAAGTAATGAATGGTTTTTTTTATTTCAAGTGAAAACGCTTTGATAGATACTTACCTAGTAAGCCTAAAAATTTCCAAGACTGGGCAGGTTCACACTGTTTAAGAAAACCTTATATTTCCAGTAGTTGTAAGGTTTTAGTTAAACTAACCAAGTTTTATTTTAATTTAAATCTTTCTATCTCCTCTCTGTTTCAACTTCCCGTCAGAAGAAGCGCGCGTTTTCAGCTTATGCTAATTTGAAGTACAGCCAAGTACTATTTAAACCAGAGGTAGAAACCTCTTAGCGTGAGAGAGCTTTAGTCTCAGATCACGGTCATTCTGCTCGACGTTCGCCTGACCAGCTAGCAGCTAAAATTATAAGCCATAGTGATAGCATATTGAAATAATATTGAAATAATATTTCAATATGCTACGTGATAGCATATTGAAATAAACTGAAGTGCGCTAGTATTAGTATTTCTTGCTACGCACCAGTTAGTTAGAGGCCAAACTCCGCGATCTGCTCTGCGAGCAAAGTTTAATTACATTTCTATTTAGGTTTAGAGATTTATTTAAATTTATTTGATTGTTAAGTTAGGCCCAAGTGTGGTCTTTTACTTTCTGTATCCCTCCCGAGTTGGGAAGTGTGTAAATAATAGCGATTTAATAAAAGAGGATTTTAAATCCCTTTCAAGTGCAGTTATTCTCCAGCACAGTATCTACATCAGAACAAAGCCAACATTTTTCAGCTCCCTGTTCCAGTTCAGGACTTGAGGATAAGGACCCTAGTACTTCACAATGTTCCCTAAAGAGATGCACAGAACACTCAGTCCTGACACAGTTAAAGATATCTTTCAACATTATTTAACTCAAAAGTGGCTAATGAACTTAATATTCCGTAATCAAACAATGCAGTAAGTCAAAAAATTCATGAAATGACAAATTCCATAACAGAGACACTTATTCAAGAAATGGAACACACTGAGCATTTCACATTATAATTGGGTGAAAGTACTGATATAACGAACTTTGTTCAGTTATTAGTTTACACACGTTTCGAAGAAGATAAACTAATTGCCGAAGAGTATTTATTTTGTGAATCTCTTCATGATAGAGCAATTGAAATTTTCGAATTAATTCACAATTTTATGTCTGAGAATGATATTCCTTTCAATAAGCGCAATGTCATACGCAGTGATGGAGCTCGGGCTTTAACAGGAAAATATTTCGATGTGATTTCTGAAATAAAGAAAGTCGCACCTGAAACTAAATTTACTCAGTACTCCATTCATCGTGAAGCTTTAGTAGCCGAAAACCTGAAAATCATTTTGAACCAAGCTGTGAAAATCTTTATTTTTATTAAAAGGAGAGCTTTAAATTCAAGAATATTTACAATTTTATGCAAAGAGATGGGCAGTGAACATTAAACACTATTGTTATTTTCTGAGATAAGGTGATTATTAAGAGGCAAAGTTTTAAATCGTCGTTTTGAACTTTGATCAGAAATTCAAATTTTCCACTGTGACTCAAAATTTGAATTTCAATAGAGTATGCAATAATAAAAAACTCGAGCTAATAATCGAAGTACTGGAAAACAATATTTTAAGCTTTCTACAACTTTTAGAAATATTTCTAACCGAAAAGAATTTGAAAACAGAACAAGAATTAATATCCGACATTAAAAATCATTGGTTTTGATTGATAAATAATTTCAATGTGTATTTTCCCGAGGATTCTGAAAAAGAAAATTGGATTCGAAATCCATTTCGTCCAAATGTACCTAAAATTGTATCTCGTTACGAAAAGGAAGAATTGATAGAAATTTCCTGCTATTCCTGTTATCGTTCTCTATTCAAACTCTAACTAAATTTTAAACTTCGAGTTCTTTCGAACTCTAATTAAAATTCTAACTAAAGTTCCTGTGATTGAACTAAAGGTTTAAAAAATAACACAGTTGTTAACTTTTGACTGAACCAAAAAAAAAGAATTTAAAGGCATTTCAAATAAAGTTATTAATTTTTTTTTCCTTTTTGCACAACCTTTTTATGTGAACAAGATTTTTCTTCTATGTTATATTGAAAAATAAATACAGAACAAAACTAAAAGTGGATACTAATTTATAGTTAAAACTAAGTGAAAGAAGGCCAGACATAAAGAAGTTGATCTCTCTTAAACAGGGCCAAGTTTCGCACTAAATTTTAGAATTAAGGTTCTATAACTTAAATTTTGATAAATAAAATGGTAACCAATTTTTACTAATCTAATACGTTTTGTGTGTGCGTATTTAATACAAATAGCTAATAGTAGTACAAATAGCAAAATATATTTTTTTAATATTTCTATTGAGAATTTGAAAAATAATCACTGTAAAACATAGTGGTGGTACTAAATTTTTCAATTTTTGTTTAGATGGTGCTCGTTAGTCAAAAGGTTGATAGCAGCTTCTATATGGTGGTCCATTGTTACCAAGAACACATGTGTGTAAGTGGAACAACCACCATAAATGTGGGCACAAAAGTCTTGAAGATGAACCAAAGAGAGGGCAACCTTCAATTTCAAAGAATGAGGAAAGTGCCGAGAACATTCGTTCTTTATTAAAAGAGGACAGATGTTTAACAACTTGGTAAAAGCAGACAGGCATGCAATAACCCTACAAATTTCAGGAGGATACTTGGGATAAGCAAAGAAACTGCAGGTTAATTTTAATAAAAAGTCTGAAAATGTGGAAATTTTGTGCTCGATCTGCCTTCGGATTTTGACAGAACAGAAAAAAAGAAGTCTGAAAAACTTGCTGGGAAGATTTGTTGAATATTGCATTACTGAACAAGAATTTCTTAATGCGTACCGTAGCGGGAGATGAAACGTGGTGTCTATAGTACCACCCAGAAACAAAGACAAATTCCACAGCGGACAAAACCGCCTTCTCCCATATAAATAATCTGATGTGTGACCAGATAAATTTCTTGTAAGGAATATTAAAGTATAAGCATTTTTTCCTACATTTCAATTAAACTTATCTCCTAGAATTTTATTAGAGATATATTTGATATTCAATTAACTCAGTTCTCATTTCGCGACAAGGCAAAAAATACATAAAATCCAAAATATCTGTATAAAAATTGAAAAATATAAAGCATATGTAGAGTTAAAACAATTTAAAGAACAATTTTACAATTAAAATTAGAGTTTCTATGCAAAAACAAGCTATTCTGCTAATAGGCAAGAAGGCAGATTTTTCGGTGCACAAAACTGAAAGTTTAGTTTTGGTCTCACTCGGCAAAGAGACACTGAAGGCGTAAAAACTCACTTAATTTGTTGTGGCCGCTATGCTGAGTCAACATATGGAATAATTTAATAACTTAAAAGATAATTCCAGAATGGATTAAGCATGATATAATTCGCAATAGTAAAAGAAGACGTTATCCTTGTTGTTGCAAAGTTTAGCTTCCCTAGATTGGCAACAAATCCACTATTCGTCTAAGTTTCAAATGTAAACAAATATGGCTGCTATAATAAAAAATTAGGCTCAACCGCACTTAAACAACTTTTAAATTGCTGATAATTCTGGAACTATTACATTCAAATTAACTAAAGGCATAAAAACCTTAACCAGAAGATAAGAACAATATAATTCAATCATTGTTAAAGAAAAAAATGCACAATTTACAAACATATAATAATAAAAAAACTGAGTTCATGGAACCCAATAACAGAATGAGTATATATGTGTGCGTGTGTGTATATATATATATATATTTACATATTTTTGGTGTGAGACCGATTGCCACCAAAAATAGATGTACCCAACTACACTCACGTTTGTGAAAATTGCAACACCAAGAAGGAATCGTCATAATTGAATGCAATTTAATACACAGTTGAGTGGTAGTGGTACAAATAAATGATTAAATGTTCAAAGCAAACAAACAAGAACAAGAGATCAGAATCAGTATTTTGTGTGGCCACCACGCGCCGCAATAAGTGCTGCTACACGACGTGGCATGGAGTCAAACAAAGTTTGAATGTCTGACTGAGGAAGAGCATTCCATATCGTTTGTACGCGTACCCAAAGTTCGTCTGCAGACGCAACAGGACGAGGATCACGAGCAAGACGCCGACCAATGACATCCCACACATGTTCAATTGGCGACATATCCGGGGAACACGCAGGCCAAGGAAGAAGCTGTACCTGCTGCGCTGCAAAGAAGGATTTAACAATCCGAGCAGTATGAGGGCGGGCATTGTCCTGTTGAAATACAGCGCCTGGCAAGCTTTGAAGGAAGGGAACAGCTTCGGGCTGTAGAACTTCACGGATATACCGGTTGCTGTTCAGATTGCCCACAATTCGTAGCAATTGAGATCGTCTATGATATGCTATGGCGCCCCAGACCATAACTCCGGGTGTTCGTCCACTGTGGCGTTCGATAATGCACTCCGGAAGGTGGCGTTCACCGGCATAGCGTCTGACACGAATGCGGCCATCATGGTACCACAAATTAAAGCGGGATTCGTCAGAAAACACGACATGCTGCCAATCAGCACGCCAGTCTCTATGCTGATTGGCCCATTGTAGCCGCAGGCGGCGATGGTCGTGCGTTAGGGGGATCCTGTATAAAGGAGTCCGTGCGCGCAGTCCACACTGCAGCAGACGTCTACGAATTGATGAAGCACACAATGAAACACCTGTAGCTATTGACCACAGTGCTGCCAATTGTCTAGAGGAAGCTGTACGGTCCGTCCGCGCCATGCGGACCAGGTGTCTATCATCGCGAGCTGACGTCACATTTCGGGGTCCACTCCCGGATTTCCGAGTTGTCCGACACTCGTCCGTCCACTGCTTCCAAACGCGCATCACTGTGCTGCTGTTACGCTGCACACGAGAGGCTACTGCACGATACGACAATCCAGCTTCACGAAGGCCGATGATTCTCCCTCGTTCAAACTCTGTAAGTTGTTCAAATCTCGCTCTCTTTCGTCGACGAGGCATAAGTACAGATTGAGTTAACGTTTACCACTAGCAGATAACCACCGATAACCATACACGCCTCGCTACAGCCGTCTATTTATTCGGATCCATCAGCCGTTCAGAGGGCGCTGCTCAGCATACGCATGCGCTACGGATTTGCAATTCTAATCATTTGCATATCATGCGCTACTTTGCATTTCCTGAAAATTTCAGCTCACTCGCGTAAGTCCTTCATGGTGTTGCAATTTTCACAAACGTGAGTGTACATGCTGTAGCAGTCCTATATACAAAATTTCAAAGTTCTAAAGCTACTCGTGTTTGAATTATGCGAGATACATACATATATACGTACGTACGTACAGACGCTACAAAAAAATCTCTTCTGAATCCATGTTAAATGAGTTTTATAATTCGTTTAGGGGAAAAGAGTCCTTTATTCTATCCTTACGTACAGATGTAACACAAAAACATCATTAAATTGCATTCGATAGCGGTCAAAATGGATATTTTCGTTGAAATGTGGTACCCGGACGTTTTCGTAATTACTATACTTCTTTTACTTCCTTGTACTAAGTACAAGGAAATAAAAAGGTGCGTATGTCGAAATCAAGGCCTAAGGTAATGCTGATTACACTTTTTTATTGTAAAGGACTTATTCATCATGAATTTATTCCGAAAATTAATGAATAATCAGTATTTTAACTAGGAAATGCTTTTTCGATTAAATAACAGGATAGAGCAAACTAGGAAATAATGTCCTGATTCTGGGTAATGGTTTTGTTAAATTGAGAAATACGCGGCACCATTGTTAAATAGAGAGAAAAAATCCTTAAACCTTAAGGGGGTTTTACTACTTTTAACTCTTTAAAATTTTACTCTTATTCAACTCCCTCTAGGTGCCGGACAACCTAAACTTAAAATAAAACTTAAATGTAAACTTACTAAAATGCACTTGTTAGAAAATAGAGGAAGGAACTAATTGGTTGATCTGACTCATAATAATATTAAGTATAACTTTTCTTAAAGCAGTTAATTCACACATAGCAAGACAAAGCAAATTCTTCTTAATAAACTTAACCTGAAAAGGAAGCTGGAATAAATCTTCTCTGGAACTCGGTAAAACTAAATACTAAATCTCAACCAAGCATTTCTATAATTCACTCATTTTAAAATAAACTCAAGAATAATTCATATTCATTTCATAGCAAAAACCTCATAAGCACCAGAGAAGAAATATTCAGACACCAATCAATCAGTTCCGCTACCAAAAATCAAGCACTAGATTTAACTGTCCTGGCACCTAAAAGTCATTTCAAATTCTATCTTAAAACACATTCAAAGTATCATTAATAAGTGGTTAGTACACATTTGCTAAAACAGGGCGCGTTGTGAGAACCCTAAAATGCATGAACATTTTTCAATAACCCCAAGCAAAAATAATCTCCATGTTTCTTAAAAGCCTCCCGGCTCAAACAAATGGAGTGACTGAACAGACCAACTACATACACACAAAAAAACAAATGCAAGTAATAACATATAATCAAACTCATTTATTAATTATCTAGGATAAGTTTATGGGAGACCTGGCCAGACTACCCTTACATACAAATGCAATTAATATTCCACATTAAATTTCTCCAAGAGTCATTTATCAAGATAACAATTTTTTTTTTTTTTAACACAATAACGGTTACTTAGAAATACTGAAATACATTAAATTAATCATTTAAAACAACTTCTATAGAAATTACAATTTACATAAACTTCTTATTTTTGACAATAACTTTCCCCCTTTATTTTTTCTTATTTTTCAATTAAATTTTCCTCTTTCTCCCCAGATTAAGCAAGAACAGTTTAAATTAAATTACAAAAAAAAATATAATCTTATGAAAAAACTCACAGTTGACTTTCGGGATCATCATGATAAGAAGCTATAGGCTGCAGAGGAATTCCGCCGTTGAACTGGATCTTGGTAATGAGCTACAATAAAGTCCACGAAAAATGACCTCTTGTAGAACTTCAAAGATGAAAAAAAAAACCGGCAATCAATATTCTAAAACATTAAAGTTGAAGGAGAAACCGCTGCAGATGAATTCCGCCTTGAACTGGATCTTAGGTAATCAAATTCAAAAAGCCCACGAAAAATGACCTCTTGTAGAACTTCAAAGATGAAAACTCGGCAATCAAAATTCTAAAACATTAAAGTTGAAGGAGAACCTCCGGGTACAGAACGATGATACTTTTCCTTCTCACGAACAGAGAGCTTCATTTAGGTACGAGCCCTTACACTTCCGTTTTACGGGAAAACCCGCTTCAAACTCGGAAGAGTTCGCTCTGAGTTCTACTTCTCGCAAATTAGAAGAAAATTCTCTATTAATCACATCATGCCGCATCGCAAACGTGAGCCACCCGTCGGGGTACAAGTGCAGCATCGCAAATCTCCTCAGCTAAAAGCCGAGTTCGTCCGCAGAACGCTAGCGCCAGCCACCCAAGCCCGGGTAGGCCTGGCCGCAGGCCAAAGGCCCTCTCTGCTAAATATTCAACTCCAAAAACTCGAAGACTCTGGTAAAAACTGACTTCAAAACTCGCGCAACAACCGAGGAAAACTCGGTTTCTCCTCCCACCTACAATTATAGGTCCAAAGTTACACATAAAATTAAATTCTTGCCAATCCGAGACTTTTCAATATAATTTAATAGGACAAGTTCAAACCCCCAAACGAATCAGAATTAAGTCATTGTCTACAGTAGCACCTGCGAAAAACTGGAAACTAAACATTCGACCCCCCCTGCTAACAAGCGAAAAATATAAGAAACAACAAAAACTGCCCTTTCAAAGATTCAATTTACAACTTCCACCGAGGCCATAAACCAGGCGACATCACAGCGGGACGCCCGACAACAGTCTTCACTTTCAGCTTGGTAACAAAGACAAGAGAACCACGATATATTACTCAATGTTGCAACTGTCATCTTAAAAGGCATTTCCCACAGATGTTACTTCCGTTAGAAGACGCTCCCCTCTCTGCGTTAAAATTGACCGTTGAAGGAAAAAATAATTGCTTAATGATTTTAAGTACACACTTTCCAAATATATATATTCATTACGCTCTTCACAATTTCGAACTTAAAAAAAAACCAAATACAAATACAAATAAAATACTTAAATAATTGATTACTTAAATCATTAAAAACACTTAAATTAAAAGCACAGAATTCGCGACACAACAGTTTCTTTTACACGACAATGTTAGGGCCCCATACAGTATCGTTTGTGCAACAGACCTTACTAATCGTTCAGCAGCAATGAAAAACCACTCACCGTATTATCCCAACTTACCGCCAACTAATCTTTCCTTTTTCTGAAGCTTAGGATTATTATCAAAGAGCAATGATTTGAGAGCATCTCGGATATAAAATTAAATTTATTTTGCGAACGGTTAGTTCCAACGTCTGAAAATTGTGTTTTAGTGACATGAAGAAAACTTTGAAAAATTGTAGAGACTCCTCTGATTATAATTTTAAAAGAGATAAATTTATTTGAAGATTAGTAATCTTTTTCTTATTTATAAGATACTGTCCTTTTACTTTATGGGTGCACATTGTGCATGATTGAAAGGTATCTTCTGGCCGCTTAAAATTGCTTCGTGAGCCGCGTGCTGTACGCAAGCCGCAAGTTTGAGACCGTTGTTTTGGGGCCAAGTAAAAAATAACTGAAATTTATTTTGTTAATAAAGAAGCGATACAATAGTAGCTTCATTTTTACACTGTTAAAGAAAAAGAAAAACAGATGCTTTTAAACACTGCACTATTCTTAAAGTCATGTGCCAGGTACAAGTTCACTTCTATTTCAAATTTTAAAAGTATTCCGCTGTAGATGTGTCAGGAATTAGGTCGTAAGCCAATTTATTAAATTTACGATAACAAGACTGTATAGTGCACGGAATGATTGATAAGTCAGATTAAAATACTTGTATATTCTCCAGTAGATTATCTGTAAAGATCACTTGAATTATTGGTTTGATTTAGAAAAATAAAACGTAGCCACGAAGGACTAAATTTGGAAAATAAGAAGACTACAAAAAGCATAATGGGACTTTTTGGCCGAAAACTCATGTATGATGTTGTAGAGCTATTATGTTATTTCGACGCAAGCGTTATGAAAAATGAGCAATACCCTCGCCGAGACTCGAACGTCGGACCTTTCGAATACGCGCCGAGCGTGCTTACCACTACACCACGAAGCATGCTAAGAAGGCTAGAGAAATACCTTATATACTTCTTGAGCTGTTAAGTTATTTCGAAGCAGGATAGATGGTAAATGAGCAATGCCCTCGCCGGACTCGAGCTTCGGACTTCTCAAATACGCGCCGAATGTGCTGACCACTACACCACGAAGGCATGCTAAGAAGGCGGGAGATAAGTACCTTATAATGTTACCATTTGAACAACTTTTACGTAGGTAACCTTTTAGTAAGGAAATAAATAGTGCAGAAGAAAGAATGATGTGCTTTCCTTATATTATGCGTTCCCTGATACAGATGTTATAGGATACCCAAGTAAATGTAGCTATAACAATAGATGACACAACCATCGGAGAATATTGATGAAGTAAATATATGAATATGAAGTAAATGCAGCTGTTAAACCTTGATTATTAAGGGTTTATTTTAATTAACTATTTATCTTATTACTTTTTCGTATTTTAGATTTTCTATACTTCTACTTTCAATACCTTATACTCGCTTCAAGTTTCAAAGTTTATCCTGCACTGTTCGATAGCTTATGCTGAATGTTACTGTATTGTAGACTTCTGCTATTGCAAGTTAGGTAGCTGCAATTTTTCCGGAAGAAGCAGGAGTTTAGACTAAACTACGATAATACTATTATCTACATTCAATTTAACTTGATTTTGTGCTCAAAGCCAGCATTACTTGGTCGGTAACAATTGTATTAAAAAAACTTGGTTTCATTCCCAGTCCATAAATGATAGATAGTAGCACCACCTTTTGTTTCGTATTATAAATCTTGCATAGTATACCGTCTACATAAAAAGATACAAAAAAACTGGGCGTAAAAGAATGTAAACACGGGAAATTTTTATTTTCTTTATTAGAATAGTTAGTACCATTCTTAATCCAAATGACTATGCATTAAGAATTTCTATTCGGCAACTAATTTTTCAAATTACTTCTTCGCTTGTCTTCACACGCATTTTAACAATAAATTATTTTGTTCACTTTCATTCTGTCATTTCATGGTTATTGCTGCAAAATGCTCGCTATATTTCTTCTCTAACTTTATGGTATGTAGCAACGTATCCTTATGCTACCCAATATCAAACTAAATTGAAATCAAAGCTCGGCTAAATGTAAATTAGACAGTAAAGAATATAAAACACTTTAAAATGTCATAATTTCAGTTATTTTACCATCAGAGCTCTCGGAAATTATCAGTCGCTGCTTTCGGCAGAAAAATATGTTAAGCACAAACCGCTGGATTATTTTTACTTCTATATTCATATATGTCCTTGTCTGAATACTTCCTTTGGTAACAGGGGGCAAAAAAAATGTCATCGCCATGTGTGTTAGCAAGAGTTTCCTTCAAGTATCCTTAATGATGCACACCGGCTGAGACTACTTTCCTTCCCGAATAGATTTTTTCTTTTTTCTCTTCGTCAGTAAATGAGTAACCGACGCAGTTTACTAAGTTATTTACATCAATGCGTCCTTTACTTTCTTTCCTAGGGTGAAAGAATCAGCTAATATGTCAGGAACGAATAGAATATACATACAGCAATTTGTTAATCCAGAAATTTTATTTTCCCACGTACTACAAATTAGATTTAAAGTGATGTCTCTAATACCACAAATGTTCCTTATATCATTGCATAGTCAAATAAGATACGTATATTTATTTAAATTTCGTTAAAACTAACATTAATAAATAGCTAATTAATAACCTAATGTGCATATATTCCGATTTTTTCTTTTAAATATACAAAGGAAAATTTATAATATTATTTTTCATCAGTTGCCATATTTTAAGGATTTGATTGCTGATAATTATAATATGGTAAATATAACTTCATAAAATAACAGAACAGAATTTGTGAGTGTATCAGAGTATCAGTTAGTAACTTCTCTTTCAATCTGCATTTTTAATTTTAACTTGTTTTCGAATTAATAGATAAGTGGCTGTGTTATTCAGGTATAATCAACAAAACAATTGTTCCTATCCCTTGTGGATCTCCTGTATTGAATGGTGGAACATCTTATTTGATTTATAAAATAGTGTTTTAATTACACTTTAATTTGAATAAAATTTAATGTAGCATTTAGTTCTGGAAAGTTATTGAGTTCTTAAAACACATTTGTAAAATAGTTTGCTTTAAAGAAAGCAAAAAGTTGAAATTAATTTAATGATTCCTTAAACATCATATTAATTACTAAAAGATATTATCTCATTTTAATAAAAAAAGCAACAAGTCTGAATCTTATTTTCAAGATTTAGTCATTAGTATTCATTCAACCAACAAATATTCTCGAAATCTTAGTTGTTTTCTCTCAAGATCATAATCGTCTGCAGTTATATTGCAAGTTTTCTTTCAAATAGCCAGTATATTGATTATTTCTAGCATTTTTACTTCTCCGTCGGTCTTCATTGCCATGCACAAGTCGAAATTTATTAAGTCGTTTGTCTATTACATAGTTATCTTGTATTGGCAAAATCTATGCAGCGTTTTCTCGATACAAATACAGAGTACTTTTCGCTGCATTTCCACTTGTTTTCGAACTGAAGCTGTTCATAGATTTGTGATTGAAAGTTTAATTTTAATCAGCTAATCTGAGATGAGTATTGAACATATTCATTAAATTTTGGATTATTTTAAATTATGTTCAAGTTTCAGGTTTCTCTGGTTTAGCTACCTGCAGACAGTTGTGAAAACATTTTGTACTTTTTAGTTCGTTAGCTCTGCAAATCATACAATAAACTTTAATACTCTACTTTAACGCTTATCGAATTAAAAGTGTAGACAGCTTAACTGTGATATCTATAAATTGACAGAGTATACTAAGGTTGAGGCTGCACCATAACAGCTACCCAGAACGAACATTACAAGGTTTTGGGGTAAAACTGGCAACAGTTGCAAATGTTTTCAATTTTTAGATATGAAAGAAAGCGAAACAAATGTTTTTAATAAAATAAAATATGAAAACATGAATCTAGGAATACTGATCTTTTTTATTTGCAAAAAATTAATAATATGTTCAATATGTTTAAATTATTTACAAGTCAATTAAGAATAAAAAATGAATGTTCCTTAAATTTCCTTCTTAAAATAATTTTCTTAACCTAAGCGTATGAATAAGATGAGGTTTAGATATTTTCAAAAATGGGAAACCTCACTGAATGAACAAAGTATGTATTAATAACAATGATTTAAGAATTAATTGTTGAAACTTCAGAAAAGTGATTAGAAATTCATCCATCCTTCTCTCTCCATACGTTTCATAGAACGAAAAAGAATAAAAAGCCAAAAAAGAAGATTTCCAAACTTGCCCGGATGACACATGGAACGGAGTACGCATTAGGAACTTTTGAAAAGCACCGGAAGTGTTTACCGATAAATACAGACGGGGTGCTTCTGCAGAGAAAGAAATTTTCTCTTCGCCTGGATACGAAGTGAAAAGAAGCAGAGGCTTTTCAAGAGAGTTGGACTCGGCCAGATTGGATTTTAGCCCCATGCGATCTCGTGGGGGACGTCGAAGTAGCGATTGACAGAAATTCTGAATGACGTTCTGTGTAAATCCCGAAAACTTTTTCCACCCGTTTAGGGGTTTTAGACTAAATGCGATTTGCGCCTCAGGTCTCCTCTTCGACTCTTGGGCATTTCGTGGAAAAGATAAAGCAACTTTTCAAAGCTCTAAAGAAGACTTCACGTCAAAGCTATTTAAAAGACACAAACACTAATGCTTAAATCAGTCTTGAGTAAAAGGGCTTTGGAAGAAATTTATTGAAATAAGCTTAGGGTTAAAATGTCTTAAAAGTATAATTGGAGATGATAATATAACCAGGATGCGGATAAGGTGATTTTTTTATAAATAATAGTTTTCATTTAATCTAAAACTTGACTAAACATTTGTTTAAAGATCAATTTAAAAGTCATCTTTACCAACATGTATGAGAGACAGAGTTCAATGTATATATGGAATAAAATGGTATGGAATTCAGTAATACAATTATTTCTCATTTTTTCCTCTAGAGAAACATCATTTTCAGTTTCGGACGATTACCTAAGTCTTTTTTAAATTCCCAATTTGATAATAAATTGGATGATTAAACACTGAAAGGAAGCTCCAGATATTTTGAGGCTCATTTTAGTACTAAATGGAAATCTGAACATATCTGAAATTTCGTTTCAGTATTTATTCATACGGAATGAACTTCCAGATGCAATCATGTTCAATTTCAAAAGTTCAAACATATAAAAAAATTGGCATTCATTGTTCAAATTGAAATTCTTTTTTTTTCTTTATCCCCTTTTCAATAAAACAATTTTGACTCTAAGTCAAAAATAAAAACAAAAACAAAACAAAACAAAAAATAAGAAAGAGTATAAGTTTCCAATAATTCAGCAGTGTTAAACTTAAAGGAAATGTCAAAGACAATAAAAATGTTCATTTCTAGTTAATGAAAATGTCTTTCACATTTAATTATTTCAAAACTAAATGCAATTTAATTTTGGAAATCTGTTAACGTATTTATTTTATATTATAGAAGAGGCATATAATATCACCTTGCATAATTTTTTTGTTTAACACTTGAAACATTTTAATATTTTTAATTCCTCACTTTATTACAGCATTTTGGTCTGTTATGAAGTCATTGCAAGAAAACAAGAGAAAACATTTTCTGCAATAAGTAAATAGTCTGCTATCACGAGAGTAATTTTTCTCTTTAATCCTAAGTTGTCCCACATCATTATCTCCATTCGTTTTAACTGCAAATAATGTCCTCCAGTCTAAATATAGAAATCTAATATAGAAATGAATAAACAATTTATATTTAGTTTTGATATTCATTAAAAGATTGTTGATAGTGCTTGTGCGTTAAGAAGCATATTGATTATTTTTTGTAGCAAAATTTAGGCTTGATATCCATTTAAAGATTACTGATAATGTTTATGCATTAAAAACCATAATAATGATTTTTTTAGAAAAATTTAAATATTTTCTTTTGCAATAAATAGCATCATTACTTGTTTTCGTTTTTAAATGAGCCGCTTCTTTAGAAAAATCTTCTATTTCCAAACGTTCCGTATTTTTAAGTTGTGAAAATCATCCTGAAAATTAATAGTAATGGAAAGAATATCAACATAATTCTATTGCTAAATTATCAGTTATGACTGTTATTGACTATTCGGCTCTGAAAAGTAGTTCTATTTTGAAATCCTTTATTAATAAACACATGATGATGCAGTCCTATTACTCAGGAAAGTTATTAAATCTCTTTCGTATGTGCGTACATGTAAAGAAATATTTAGTAGTACAGGGTATTCTTGATTATCGAGTTAATGCCAGGAAAGCAGGGCACGGATAACTGAGAAAAATGGATGATCCAAATTATATGTTTGTATTATATGCTATTATATGTTTATTATTTCACGCATATTGTATGTGTTTATTTTTCTTAGAAAATGTTATCATTGTACTCGAATCCCTTTGGGTCAACGAATTCCAATATAGCTTTAAGTGAAGTTTTACTGTTTCCGGAACTATGTAATTGTTAGTATCTCCCGCACTTGTGCTTTCAGCATCACTCCCTGCCTCTTCTGTTCTTGTGACATTTGATGTGAGCTTTTTGTTTCCATATAAAAACAACTTTTTTGTGCTTAGTACCCTTAGCTTGTTTTTTATTAATTTGTAATTCTAAAAGTTTAAATCGGTTTTTAAAAGGAAAACAAGAAAGTGTGCACTAAAATTCGTAGGAAGCAAACACAATCCCAGTGATACACCGAGTGATCTATATGATTATGCACATGTAATACGAAACGTATGAAGCAATCGTAGAAACTAAATCTAAAGACTCAATTCAGCAGTTTTTAGAGAACGTCGGACGCACGTAATTACATTTGAAGAACTCTCGCGTACAGCATTAAGTTTGCGTGCGTGAGCATCGCCACGCACAAATAATCCTCAATCCGGCTAATCCGCACTAGAATAATCCAGAATACACAATAAAGCGTTTTGTCTCATGAGAAAGAGAAAGTTCAGTTACGAATTTTTGCTCTAAGAATAAATGCTTTATTTAAGAATACATTTAGCACATGCCGCCAGTTTAAGCCTGCATGCTATCTGCTATGTACTTTTTTCACATTTAAAAATAGTTATCCTAAAAAGACATAATGTAGTAAATAGGATATGTAACATAGCATAGCAAATAGTTTATAGTCATAACACAGCAAATAGTTTGTAGACATTATACATCAAACAGTTTATAGACATAATATAGCAAATAAGGGAAGAAAAAGAAGAAAAGAAATAATAGAGCAAACAGTTATCATAAAAAGAAATAATACAGCAAACAGTAGTTTTTAAAGAACTTTATTTTATTTCCAAATCAAATACAAAAGTACAAAAATACAGAAAATCAATAAAAGTGTCTACAAAAGTGAACGAAGGCATTGAATCCAAAGTTCCTGAGTGCGTCACTAAAGCTCTATTTCAGAGTAGCCAAGAAGTGATACACATCGACGGAGGTGGTCTCTATTCATTGTATCTGCCTAATTACAGATACGGCAGAGAGGGTTCGAAAAAATTCCAATGAGATGGAAATGCTGTGCCATGCTGTCATGTGCACTAAGAACTGGAACTGGACAAAAGCTTCCTGCCGTGGGATTTCTTAGAGATCTTCAGTTTTGTAACGCTTTAGCCTAGCTCGAATTTGCAGGTTTTAATGACATAATACAGAAAATCTGAAAATGTGGATGGCAATCCTTAGCGTTCTATCGGAAATTCTAAAGATATACTGCTTTAATATGAATATTTTGTGAAGGAATTGCGAAGAACGTGATATTTAGTAAATAAAGTTAGGATTTAAAAAGTTATTAATAAAAGAACAAAAACATTTTGTTAATCATCTTATCAAGAAAACTTAATAATGATACGATGAACTGAGAAAAGAGTGAAAAAATATAAAAATATAAGCCAGCACCGAACACTGCTAGTGAATTCTAAACGTACGCTGTTATACAGTTTTTGAAAAAATTTTTTTTTGAATTCATGTGACGTAAGTGTGAAGAAAACGATGATTAATAATAAAGCTAAAAAGACAAAAAACAAGTGGGTTAGCAAAAGGGAGTGCAACAATAATCGGATAGACTGCAAGCCAGCGAGAGCGTGAAAAACTTAACAAACCCATTTGGGTGACAGTTAAATTTTGAAACATCACATACATTATTTTTATGTATACTTTGATAAATATTTAGTAAGAGAAATTTGTAATTTATTTTAATTATTTTTATTTTGTTACAACAAAATTTTCATATTTTTTAAGAAAACAAATTGTCCAATTTGAATTTGAGACCACTCTAACTTATACGTTGTGAACTGTTAGAAACATTTGCCATTGCAACGCTTCTTAAGTGTATCATTTTCTCTAATTAATTGGAAAGGACAGTAAATTTCTGAAGCTAAACTTAATTTATATTAATACATAAAAATTCATGGTTTTGAATTATTAAGTAAGTATATTCTTTTTTTTTAAGATTATGCATTAATATAAGCTTTATTTACATTGTCATAGGCAAAGAATTACGAAATAATGATAACGCTATTCATTTGTAATTGGTGTATGTATTTTGGAGGAAAAGTTTTGCCGCATTTTAAATAGGCAGGTGATTTTTCTAGTAAATAAAAAAAAACATCTGGCTAGTGAGTCAATCGTATTTTTTTTGTTTTTAGCTGCTGTATAATATAAAAGGTGCCCTTTTTACCGTTCATCATTTACTTTTATTATATTTAAAGTAAAAAAACATGTCAGTAGATAAAGTGAATTTACGACACTGCAATTAATTCCAAAAAGGAAGCAACGCATCGGTTGCATATAAAACTTTATGTGCAGTATTTGGAAAAGATATTGTAAATGTTCGTACTTGTCAAAGATGGTTTAGCAAATTTCGTTCAGGGGTTCTGAGCCTCAAAGAAAGTGATCGATTTGGATGACCATCCAAGATCGATAATGATGTTTTGCGATCCATGTTGGAAAATAATCCACATTTAACAAGTCGAGAAATTGCAGAAGAGTTTGGCATTCATCATACAATTGTTGGAGATCACATTAAATCTCTTGGGTTTGTGTTAAAGCTAAGTGTTTGGGTTCCATATGAATTAACGGAAAAGAATTTGATCATGTAAGAATGTGTTAATCACATCTAATTAGACACAATGTGGAGCAGTTTTTGGACAGACTGGTCACTGGAGATGAAAAATGGATTCTTTACGAGAATATTAAGAGAAAACTGTACAGCTTGAGTATAGGACCCCATTGGCGATTTTCAGCTTGGCGCACTTTTCGGACGGTATTTTTCTGGTAACCCAGCGAACTCTAGTATACTGCATTTCGGCAACCCTGTCTGTATTTCACTAAATCTTGCAAGGAGCAAAATATTGATGTACTCAACAAATTTCTAGAAATTTTAAGGGACATAAACTGGGCAGAGTATAGGATTTCTTTGTAAATTTACCATGATTTTGTAAACTTTACTAAATTTCCAGCATTTCTTTACTTTTTTTTAATGTAAACATGTATTCTGAACTTCTGTTTTCAGTTTTACAACTTAAAATTTGCATTTTCAATATTACTGCTTGAAATATGCCTCCATGTACTTGTGTATTTCAAACTTTTCTTTCTTTTTAATTTAAACATGCATTCTTAACTCCTATTTTCATGTTTTTAATTTAAACATGTATTCTGAACTCCTATTTTCAGTTTTACAGCTTAAAATTTGTATTTTCCGTATGACTGCTAAAAATATGTCTCCACTCATTTATTTATTTTCAGTATTACTATTTAAATATACATTCTAAATTTGTGTTTAAAATTTTTCTTGTTAAAATGTGCATTCTAACTTCTATTTTCAATTTTAACTCCTTTTCTAAGGCTAAACTTGTATTTTCAATATTACTATTTAAAATATGCCCCCCTTACTTATGTACCTTAAAATTTGCTGTTCAAACATATATTCTAAAATTTTTTTCTCGTTAAAACGTGCTTTCTAACTTGTGTTTTCAATTTTAACTGCTTTTTCATGGCTTGGCGACATTTTTCGGTCGCCAGTCCAAAAAATCGCCAATGGGGTCCTATACTCAAGCTGTTCCGAGAAAACAAATCTTACTGCAAACCAGGAACATCATCAGCAACAGTTCCAAAACCAAGTATCCATCAACGAAAAGTACTGCTTTGTTTGTGGTGGGACAGGAAAGATCCAGTGTACTACGAGTTTCTGAAACAAGGGAAAACCATCAACGCGGATCTGTACTGCAATCAGTTGCTGGATAAATTGAATGCAGCTATCAAAGAAAAAAGGCCATCATTAGCGTCCAGAAAAGGAATAGTGTTCCACCACGATAATGCTTGCCCGCATACTGCAATGCTGACACAACAAAAACTGAATGCGTTAGGATGGGAAGTATTTTGTCACCCATCGTATTCCCCTGATATTGCACCATCTGATTATTACCTGTTCAGATCTCTGCAAAATTATCTAACGGGAAAAAAATTCATGTCTTTTGAAAGTGTTTCTAAGGCAGTTACTGACTATTTTAACTCCAAGGATGAGAACTTCTACAAAACTACTTCTACAAAATTCTCAGGTTACCTGAAAGATGGCAACATGTTGTAACAAATAACGGAGTATATACGACTGATTAATATTAAACACATATTTTTATAAATGAATTCAAATATTTTCTTTAAAATAGGATAGAACTTTCCCTCCAACCCTATATTAAAATCCAGTGTCATAATGTAATCATGGCAGCTCCTAGAATGAAATGATGAAATGATTCCCTATAATGCACGACCATTGATTCACCATCTCCTCTTGCAGTTTTTTGTCTATGAACTGTGAAGCCTACTTCGTCCTTTCACCCAAAGGAAAGAGCCCAATAACCTTCACAGTTTGTTATACAAGGTGATCATAAAAATCTTAGTTGATATATGAACCCCTAGTGGCTTATCTGCAGAACTAATCGAAATAAAATTCCAGATATTGTCATTTGATTGTACGTGCTCGAGATTGTGATGATCTAAAGCATAGAGATCTAACAGTTGCGGTTACAATGGAAAAATTTCGAAATGTTTGAATGGTAACACACGCCTTTTTTCCTGCGCAAATTGATTAGGGCAATGAAAAATTATAAATGGTCTGTTGTCAAAATAACACAATAAATATTTTTGAAGAAAGATTTGCGACGATTTTTATAATGTTCTTATTTAGAAATATGTAATAAATCTGAAGCATAGTACTATTTCAGTATTAAATCTCGCATTGTACCATCTGAAATTAATTGTCTTTAACAGTGGTTCTCAATCAGGTTTTGTCCTATACATCCTTTTCACCATTGCTAGGAGGTTTTTTCATCCCCTTCCTTTTCGAAAAATATATATGCATTTATTTAGATTTAGATTATTTTTACACCAAAACTTTAATAAAAAGATGACTTTTTATTTTCATAAATTAAAACTAAATATTTAACAGCTAAATAAAAGATGGATCACTTTTCCCTCTTGAAATAAAGGGCTGATTCTCTCTGCTTGAGAATCCCATGCTCTAGAAATTCATTAATTTATAACTACCTAATAATTAATTTGAAGTCTTATTAAAGTTCAATGTCGTCTACGTCAAGAGATTTCAAAACATTAAAAGCGCCTGAAAATTTCCATTTATGGCACTTACTGAGAAATAATACATTCGTTTTCTTAGAAAATAATTATGTTAGAAATTAATTCGCTTCATTTTTCAATTTAAATAAATAAGTTATTACTTAAAATGTGAGATGCAATTTATATAATTTTATAAATATTCTCAGTAGTATCATTTCACGTAAACATTTAGTAACTGTAGTAACTCATGAGAATTATAATTAAAATATGAATAACTGTGAAGTCTCTGATTAATTGTAATTCTATGTTATCAAAATAATGGAAGCGGATTATTCTAAATTCAACTTATGTAAGTAAATGCTTTATTTTAAATAAGTTTAGAAAACTTAGTTTACCTCGGGCAAAGATGTTATCATTAATATTTAACTAAAAAGCCTCAGAAGCATCTGCTATATCCAGTTCTTGTCTTCTATCAGTATTATGAAAACAATAACAAAGAGAGTTAATCATAAAGTTAAAAATTTAGATATGATTTGATTGAACTGTAAAATAAAAGGTTTAAGAAATTAATTACATTAAGGCAGTTTAAAGAAAGGCAAACAAAGCAGCATAATTCTTTGAAGCATTTTAAAATTAAAATGGCGGCGAATATTTTTTAATTTGCTGTGAAAATGCACACTTTGCAAACACAAAACTAATTGTAGACTTAGAAAAATATTATTCGACCGTCTTGAAATTAGGTTGAAAATACCAAATTGCAAAATACGCAAATTACAGAAAACTTAAAACCAATGGCTCCACAAATGCGAGTATAAAATATTGCAGAACGCCTAGTATCATGAATTACATATATGTTATAATGCTTACATTGGCATACACGTTGTATCTTAACGTTGTTGATTTGCTTATGGGGTAAAATTTATTACATTAGCAAATTAGAAGACTTGCCTATGAAAGTGAAACCAATAAAATGATTTTGACAATGGCCGCATAGTCATCGTGAAGACGGTGAGATGGTCGTACCGATGAATCACTTTTTACGAAGACTGGAATGATTGCATAATCATACAACGTTATTCCCAGTTGTTTCAACAAGGCGTTGTTAACCGTCATGGAGGAAACAACACAGTTAGAATGAAAAATGCTCTGAAAAATCGTGAGCTATTATAAGCACATCAAAAATTTCGCAATCTGCCATTTAAATTACACGAAATTAGGTGCCGCCCAGACAGTAAAGTTGCAGACTCTGACTGAGGACTGGTTTTACCTTCCGGAAAATGTATGGATGTAATTTGTATGTCCTTTCACAGAAGGCAACAGTGGCCCACCTATTAGGTACCTCGATAATAAAGAGACCGTCGATTCCGTTCTTAGTAGTGGCCAATGTCTATGATTATAGCCTGCCACTGGAAAAAAAAATGCAAGAGGTTTAGTGTTGCAAAGCTCCTTTGCACAAACGCAGTCGAAGGCTAGAAACTGCTATGAAGTCTACCACTGACTTCTAAATATCCACAATATTTTTAGCTTGGTGTCGCAGATTTGAAGCTTGATATGTAACTGATTGGAACTGCACATTGTGTTCAGCTATGAATCAGGGTCTCTCTTTGCATTGACGGATGGAACATTCATATGTGGTGGAGATCAGACTATCACTGCATGCTCAGTGTTATCATGGAACAGCAAAATTTCAGTATTACCGTTTTGAGAGCAAATGCGTGTGATTGCTGTTTAGTTTTAGTGATTCTTAGCAGCATTTAAGGATCAATAATACACCTAGGACACGTTGAGACCAGTTGTATTTGTACTTCTGAAGAATCTCCTGGAGACCATCTTTCAACAAGATTATAAATCTATAAGAATGTCTGCATATTATCACAGTGGCATACAATAACTTGTTAAAGTTTTAGATAGTTCTCAATCAAACCCATACCGGACATGTTAGGACATCGGTTACAAACATCTTGCAACGTGAATGAACTTGTTGAAAAATTATCGTAAACTTGGCAGCAATTTACGCAGCATAGCATACGACGGTTGTATCGATCCGTGCAAGATCGAATATCTTCATTCATTTTTTTTCACAAATGGCTTTATTTTGGACAATTATGTAACGGTTCTAAACTAATGTTTTATCAATAAATAGATTGAACATTAAATTTTCCTCTTTATTGTTTCTATTAAGTTTCATCGTTATTGCACAACATTTCAAGGTGCGCAAATGTTTTTAATAAAGAATATATGCAGTTTCCAAAGCGTTTTTCCAAGCTAAAATTTTTCTCATTAAATTTCTTTAATCATGTATAGATGCAAAAACTTATACAACTTTAAAAATTGATAACAAGTTGCTAGAAATTACTAGTTACTAGTTATTGATTACAAGTTTCTAGTTATTGACTAAGTTACTAGAAAGTTCAAAGTCTAAAATAATTTCTTTACTTTTCCTGTGCATATCCAAAAATCCAGAGTAGTACTAAAAATAGCCTAAATTCCATGGCATGCGTACAGCTTATCTGCTATAATTAGTAAAACCACTTATATTTTAGGCTATTTGCGTAGCATATGATAGAAAAATAAAAAATAATAAACACAATATAAATAAATTAAAAAAGCCATTAAAATTAATCTTTTTTAAGCATCAATTACCTACTTATAATGTTTACAATGTTAGCTATAATCAGTTATCTTCCTAATCTTTAATCAATCAAGATTATATGTTTTTCTGAAAATATTTTGAAATAAATTATTTGATAAACACGGACCTTGTAAATTCATTCCACATTTTGAGAACACGAGGTGGATTATGACTCGAAGCAAAATACTTTTTCGGAGCTCATTGGAAACATTTTGTTGATAGTCCAATCGAAAATTAAACATCTAAAATAAAATTTCAAGTATTGATAAATTTTATAAAATTAACATTAATATTTTTTCTGAAATTGTTTTATGTAAATTAGCTATTCTTAATCTCTTTAAATTTCAATCCAAAAAAACTGCGTTAAGTACATGAATTAGAATTAGATCCATTGTAGAGAAATTCAAAATGTAGTTAGAGTTTTATATTGCCTTATAATTAGTTAAAAAGAAGTTTGTAAAACAATTCAGTTGCATGGAATATATTATTTTTAAAGTCGAAACCGAACAACGGTAGAAAAAATACTTTATGCTTCACTAGTCTTAAGATCTTAAAAATAAAGAATACAAAAATTAGGGTGCATTTTGCTCATTTAATAAAGAAAAGTAATTTTTCTTGATTCTTGAAATGAAGTTGTTGATTTAACTACTAGTTTATTAGTTAATTTTTAAACCACTTTAGAGCCAACTGTTTGCGGAGATGTACCTTCGTTAATGATTTAAAAAACTGGCTCGTATTTAAATTTAGTTAAGGGAAAGCTACAAAAATACTCACACATTCAGATTTGTAAATATTTTTGTAAAATATATTCATTTTGCAAAACACAGCTTCTGCCTACTATTATACTAACACTACTATAATAATAGGCAGAAGCTGTGTGGTGATAATGAGTGGTTCACGTTCTGCTAGAGAGTGAATTTAAATAATAAATAAGAGAAATGAAACAAGAATGAAATAAGGAATGAAATATTTTCTATTATATAATAAAGTTTCTTGAGAACATAAATTCCGTCTTTCCGTATCGAATTTAATTAACATGCATTGTGAGAATATTAGTGAATTTGTAAACGACCATATTTATTGCAACATTTTTTATTGAATAACTTGAAATGCTTTTGATTTTAGGCAGCAAGTCATAAATTAATCTCACAAAAATTAATGCTGTTATAATAAAAAAGTAAAACAAAATATTTCAAATTAAAGTAATTTTAGGTAACAATTTTTGAAGAAATGACTAAATAAGATATCTGAGATTTTATCAATAATACATTTCAAGGGAAAGTGCATAGAACACTTCTTTTAAATATGTTTACAATGTTTTACCGGATTTCATGCCATCTCTAGAAATACGTAAAATGTAAAACACACAGTTTCAATTATATTTCTGAGCAAGTACTAAATGCTGTCGCAGCGTATATTTCAAGAGCTCTGAAGAGAGTTCATTAATAAGATAACATATATATTAAATTTCAAAAAACATTCTATAAAAGACTTTTCGAATTTCTCTAATTTATAAAACAATTTTCACTATGCTCCAAGGACATTGTTTAACATACGATTAATTTTATTAAAATTTGGAATATTTCTATAATGCTACCTACAATACAAAAAAGAGGACTATAAAAAATATTTTAACTTTTCCTGAAATTAATAGTAAGTTAAACATATCCTTACCTTCCCTTTGCCTTATGCTACTTATCACTCAAACCAGGAGGTTATAAAAGTACAAAGCATGCGCAAGAATGTTTAAAGGTTAGCTAACATTAACACAGTTACCTTGTTAAAGTAAAAAGTTGCCTTGCTCCTCGCAGTTGCTAACGCTGGCCATACAAGTTGCATTGGAAGAGAATGTAATTTGGGTCTTAAGCTGCGGCGAGTTCCGTTACCATTTTAAGTTTGTAATGCAACACCTTTATAACTAGCCAACGAAGGATCAAAGCCGAAATAAAAGTCGGACAAATATTTTAAAATTGGTAATGGAAATTGACTAATTTACTGTAAATACAACCAGAAACATGTAAATAGGCACTTTCATAACATTTTAATGATGAATACGCAAAAGTTTACTTATGAACACTTCCCACTGTTTTAAATTCAAAAGTAAATTTATGAACTGTTCATAACGTTTCTGGAAATTATTTAAACGGTGTTGTACCCTTAATCTTCGTATTCGAAGCCCATCCCTCATCGGAAAAGAACTTCTTAATGCAAAATTCTCTAATTCTAATGGGAACTTCTCAAAGTATCAAAGCCCGGGTTATGGGATTTGAATTTCAGATTTGTATATTACAAGACAGGTTCCCAGATTACTGTCAATAAGTTGTAGGGTTTATATTTATTTTAAGTAACATTTATTTAAAGTTAATTTATCTTTCCTGTTTACCCTTCATTTTTCCCTAGAAATGCTCGTGTCAGAGTATGTAAATTGTAGTAGCATGCGCAGGTTATTCAAATTTAGCGGAAACTAGTTGAATTAAATAGTAGACGAAACTATAGTTTGAGAGTCTTGCTTTACGCTAAGTTACGCTAGTGAGATTCCTCAGTAGAATTTAGATCAGAGCGTGTCGGCCTGTGTGCCTAGCTTTGCAAAAGTGTTAATTTTCAACTGTTTAATCAGAAGCCTTGCTGAATCTCAGCCGTAATTAAAAACGCGGCTCGCTTATGATCTCAGAGCCTCGTCTGTAGTGTTTTGATGTTTGTTCATCTAATCATTACTTTTAGTTTTATGTTTTGTTTTAAATACCGCCGGATTGGCACAGTTTGTGAACGTCAAGTAGACGTATTTGTCTTTTTAAAGATAAAAATAAAAAGGGTTCTAACCCTTTCTTACGTTTCTGCGAAATTTTACACATAGCCGCAATCACTATCCCTGTTTCTGACAAGTTGGGCCATCAAGATCCACAAAGTAACTGATCCTTTCGTTTATAAATTTTACCTTCTGTTGTAATCAGCCAAGAATAGCTCTTAAATCTCTGGATTTCATTCTACGCAAGTTTCGTTTTAACCGTAGTAAAACTAATAGTTAGAAAATAACTCAAAATAGAACTTAAATACTAAAATCGCTTTCCTGAGTTCATTCAGTTTATTCACAGAAGAGAGGTCTAGTTCACTTAGATAGAAAACACTGTCAACTACTGAGACTTTTGCCTCTAGCATGTTTTTGTCACATTGAAGATAATTAATTTACA
Source organism: Stegodyphus mimosarum (assembly GCA_000611955.2). Taxonomy (NCBI): domain Eukaryota; kingdom Metazoa; phylum Arthropoda; class Arachnida; order Araneae; family Eresidae; genus Stegodyphus; species Stegodyphus mimosarum. The sequence continues at coordinate 291,411 of KK121642.1, read as the reverse complement.
CATAGTTTTAAAGCCTATTTCAAAACTGCTTTTGTGCCCTTATATATTGATTATTAATTTGTTGTTTATGTTGTTAGGTAATGTTGCTATGATATTAAGCTTATCATATATTTCTAATAAACGTGCTTGATCTTAATATTATATTTGTACACGCAAACAAATAACATGCAACCAAATCATCTGTTGCCAAAATTGAGTCATCACAAATAGCAAAAACGCTTTCTTCATTAAGAAATTACTTAGTAGTATATAAACCACTGGTATGTGTTTAATTTTGCATACCTTTATAATTTAATAAATGTATGCTTAATTTTTAAGTATTCTATGCCTTCACACTTTTCTGCCTTTGAGATTTGCCTACATTTACAGGCTTTGTATTGCATGTTCTAAAGTATGAGGTCTTAAGTGATTCTTATTAAATAAATATTTGGAATATCAATTTCATGTACTTTTCCGTGGTCAGCCAATCATCTTCCTCCCCATTACCAACAAGAGCGACAGAGTTATTTGAAGTTAGCAATTATCTGCGAATTGTTTGGAAGTTTGAATTTGGATGTGAATTTGAATTTTAACCGGCGCAGTTAGTATAACTTAACATTTCAATCTCGTTCCAATGATATAACTTACAAAATTATTTTGTATTTATTGTTTTATATGGCATTGTACGTATGAATAAACTTCTTCAAAATGGATATAATACGTTTGCCATCCTACTAATCATGACAGTAAGGTATTGACAGAATTGAAAGCATCTGGAAATACTCGTAATAAAATTTTTTCCAAAAGATGCAAAATTTAAAATAATATTTTTAAATTATTTATCCATATCACTTAGTTTATATATCTGCATCTTACTTTTATGGAAACTACAAATCTATTCTCTACGTATGCCCTCGCTTTATTGTGTATCAATATTATTCACTCCAGATGCTTTAATTAAGATATATTGTACACAACATTGCAGTTCTAATAAAGAATATTTAACATTAATAATTTTGTTTAAATACTCCGTTAATAGGCATTAATATTTCAGTGCTATTTTTCTAATCCCACTGGAGTTTACGTAGTAGAATAAAGGAAAAAATCTCATATGCTTGATTTGAATAAAGGCAAAGACTGGGATGCTCATTTGAGTGCTAGTGTGCTGTTATTTTCTACTGGAGACGCTATCATTCCAGCTAAATGAGAACCAGCTTTGTTGTTACATAAGAGGAAAATGATCATTAGCTGGCTTAGGAATTACAATGCTCTATCCTCAGCTGCTTGTAAAATTTCATTCTTTTAACGAGATGCCACCTCAAATTGCCATATTATTTATACATCCATAAATGAAAGAGGTAAGTATATTATAAGATGTAGATTCTTCCCAATGATAAGTTGCACACGGAATTGCAAATCGAGATATAATCCTCAAAACACAAAACTTTATTTGCGGTTTCCTTTTATTTTAAAACAAAGAATGCGAGACGTCTATCCATTTGAATGCAGTATTTTAAAGTTACTGGTGAATTTTTCTCGTAATAATTTCGAAAAAACATAATTCATAATTTTCAACGACGTAACAGAAACATAGCCAATTGCGACAGAATGCCTATATAGCTGTTCTCATATAAAAGTTTTGTATTCTGTGATATTATAAGGTATTTCTCCCGCCTTCTTAGCATGTCTTCGTGGTGTAATGGTCAGCACACTCGGCGCGTATTCGAGAGGTCCGAGGTTCGAGTCTCTGAGAGAGCACTGCTCATTTTTCATGATTTTTGCTTCAAAATAACCTAATGTCTCTACAATGGCGCCCGAGCTAAACAACGGGTGGTGGATGATGATTCTCAACCACCAGGATTTGGCTATTGAGTCTCTAATCCCCAGTCGCCCTTTAAAAGGGGGGATATATAAGTTATTTCTACCGCCTTCTTAGCATGCCTTCGTGGTGTAATGGTCAGCACAATCGGCGCGGATTCGAGAGGTCCAAGATTCGAGTTCCGGCGAAAGCACTGCTCATTTTTCATGTCTCCTGAAACAAAAAAATCCTAATGACTCCAGATTATTATTAGTTCGCATGTTTCAATGGCGTGTAATTGAAACCTATTGGACGTTAGTGCATTGGTGTAATCAATTTAGAAGCGTTTTATCTTAATTAACAGATTTATATTAGTATTCTACCTTCGTGAACACCAACTACAATGTAAATTATTTAAAGCATAAATACGTTCAGACTTCTCGAGAGAGAGAGGGCTTGGGGCTGCATTTGCTGATCATCAATCTGTCTTTCCTGCTATCTTAAGCTTCCCTACTCGCTGAAATAAATTTATCTACTTCTGCTTGGACAGACTACTTTTGTATTAGAACTGAGCCTATGAACTATGTCTTGGCAGGACATATTAGCCATTATTTCGTATTAAATTTGATTTAAATTGACTTAAACGTCGGTTCTGAATGCTTGCAAGCTCCGAAGTTTATTCTGTTATGTTAAGTTTTGTGTACCCATCAGATTGATGCGCTAATAAATAATTTCATTTTAAATTGTGATTCTTGTGATACAAGATAAATAATATATATGACGGTTTTTACAGCTCTAACAGTTTACCAATTTTACGTAATGTACAAACGTATCAATTCATAGGAATTAACTAATGCTGTAAATTTTTTAATAGAGAATTTCTTTCATTCTCGGTTAGATTTAGAATTAGGTTTGGTATTTCGGAAGAAAATATTGCAATGATATAACTATAAGATATTTTATAAAATATATTACCATGGATTTTTTCAGGGTAGAATATGTCCATTCAACTTAAAAGTAGAGTTTATGAAGACTTACCTTTGAATTTTAATCTCCAAGCCTTTGTGTCGTGTACAATCAGAAATTTTGAAATTGCTTAATTTATTCCTTACATTTTCTGAGGCTTTTCGTTTCATTTCTTGATTTCTGAAAACTTTTTTGTTCTAGAAAAACAGTACTTTACTTGAAAGCATAATCCTTTTCAAATTCTTCTGACTTGTGTACCAGTAACTAAGATGTTGTGAATATGGAATTGCTAACATATTCGATTTACAACTGGTGATTCGAATCCAGTCGAAAATTTAATTGGTTTTTCACGTTTCGTTCCAAAATGTTTAATAATCTCTACAAAGATTGTTTTTCACTAAATACGTTGCTGTAATTTATGAATTCCCTGTCCTGTTTCTGCAATGTCTTAACTTCGATCTCGGACATTTCCGCTACATTCTCAGAAGTAAATTTTAATAATTCATAACAGATATTGATACTAGTTAATGTTATCGATACAAATAAAATTTACTCAAGGTTTCTAATATTTTTATAATTAATAAAACTTGCATTTTAGTTGTTCCATTTTATAGCTTGAATAAATGCTCTCCAGATCAGTCTCATTTTAATACTTGGCTCACTTTGAAATACTTCTGAGAACTGTCTTGAAATGCAATGAAATATCCTAAAGAAATATTGAATTTTAGTAAATTCAGTATTTCTTTGGGATATTTCCCCCGAACCTCGTTTCTGAAATTCAGCTCTAGATTCTGAAAATTTAAAAAATAATATAACTTTCTCCTTTCTCTATCGTTTCCCCATTGAGGGATAGTTTATTGGTAAAGTGTATTTCCTTGAAAATTTTAATTTTTATTCAGTGAATTTAAGCTGTGCTTGCATTTTTATATCAGCATTTTACCTTCTCTTTTATATATTATCTAAAAGGTATTTTGTGCAGATTCTTCCTTAATCTATCCGCACACTTAAAAACTTTTCAAATATGTGATTTCACTTTACTTCTGTTATTTACGCAGCAGGTCATTGTAGCCTTCTATACTGCTGATCTGTTCCATCTTTCTAAATCCTGTCTTTTATTCTGCCCTCTTCTCCTTTGTTCCACCGATGTCCCTCTTGGGAACTTTGTTCAAGTCTAATTCATGTGAGGTGTCCCTAGGGCTCACTTATCGTCAGATATTATAATGGTATTATTACTATGTGTTCTTATTGGAATGCAGGTTTCTTTTAAAGAAACAGTGTTGTGATAGTTACCTGTAGTGTATCCATGACTACTTTTCGCTTGTTATGCTCTTACTGTAGCTGAGGTTTTCGGACATTAAATTGTTTGCGTAATTATTCCCTCCCGAATTTCGGACAATAAAATTAATTAGAAAAATGCGCAAATACGCGAAGAAATACGGTGTCCTTTACAGCTGGCGTTTAATACACAACTTCAAAACCCATATGATAACATTCAGATGTAGAGATTTTCTTATGTACCCTTATCCCTCACACCTGATCCTTTATCTGATATGTGTATTATCTATCCAATTAGTTTAGGTAGCAGTTCAATTTCTACTCCGTCCCCTTATATCGTAAAATGTGTGACTAAAGGAATAAAATAGGTCGCTTTTGTTGATTGAATGTGAAGCAGAGAGGGATGGAAATCTTTTCTAACTCTAGGGAGGTAGGTAAAGGCTGCTCTGAAATGAGGTCTGGAAGTATGAGATCGCTAAAAAGAGGTCTCAACTTTTCAGAAGGATTTCGCTAAAGCTCTGCTGTTGAATAGGCTCTAGGTATAACAGGCAAGACTCGCAAACCGTTTGATAGCTTCACTTAGTTCGAGCTCATCCTTTTCGTTGGATAAGACCTTTTCAACATTCCATTTTCCTGCATATCCGGAAATTCCATTCACTTCAACAATACAGTAAAACCTATTTATGAATTATATTTACTGAAATTTATAAAATTCAGTTTTCCAAACTTATAACTTAAAGCTCCTGACTTGAAATGGTTTTATGCTTCCTATTTAAGGAGTTCTTATACGTATTCTGTGCCTATATTTGACAAGATATTTTTAAAAAATTGTTAGTATATTTCGTTTTTATACTATATATATATATATATATATATAGTAATTGATATTTTGTTTAAGTGTGAATAATTCATTACTGGTTTTAGCATAGAAAGCAGATAAAATTAGCAAAAAGCATTTCTATTACGCATTTTTTTGCTCCAGTGTTGTATTTTTTTGAGGGAGGGAGAGAGGTGATGTTAATACACTTAAATCATCATTAAAAGAAAAACTTTGTTTTACAAAATACTAAGAATATATAGTGCTACTATACTGAATTTTACTTTTTCACCTGTATGTCAGTTTGTTTCTTACTCTGAATTTTGTTTTTCTTGCTACATTTTGCTTTATTTTCTGAAATGATTTTTTTCTTCCTGTATGTGAAATTTTTGCGGTTCTAAACTTATCATTTCTAACCGTATGTCACTACGGCAGGTTTCTTTGATTATTAACTAAGCTGTCGCAACCTTTAATAGCTTTAAGACTGCTAACTACTCTACTTTAAGCTAAACATTTACTATTTAAATCACTTTAATTATCCTCTTGCGAATTATCTCATTTTGGCTAGGTTATATTATTTGAATACGGCATAGAAAATGAGGGATATTTGTCTAGAGAGAGGAATGTCTTCGTGGAGGTTTCTAAGAAAAAGTGGCTGGTACTCATCCTACACATTGGGAAAAACCACAATTACCAACCATGCAGCCAGCTTGTTTGCTGGAATTGAATCCAAGTCAAATTCCCAGCATTCAACAGTTTTAACCACTTGGGCGCTGGTGGAAGTCTATTTTATTTTGAATTCCTAGGAATGAAATTATTGAATTAAATGCTGGAAATAACTCAATATTTCAAAGTCTAATATTTGCAGTAACTGCTCTACTCACAAAATAGCAAATGCATTGCTTATAAAATAAAGAATTTACATCAAGAAATTTCCCCAACAGTAATTCAGGAGTGTCTAATAATGACATATAATTTCACTTAACTTTAACATAACCTGGACTCTTTGGGTTTTTCTAATTCAGCACTAAGATCTATTACTTTAAAAATTGCAATATTAATGTAGTGAGCCTTAAGGGAACCAGAATTAAATAGAGTAGAATGTATGTTGATGAATTCGAAATAATGATAAATCTCAGAAATATGACTTAAATTGTAGTCTTAAGATATATTCTTCCCCTTTTTATTAATCTTAGTTTTATCTTAAACTCGTACATCTGATTTATATAAAATATAGTTGCTTTATTATAATTTTTATTAACACCAAAAACATACTATTTTTTCCTCGAAGCACTCAGCTCATTATGCCAAACACTTATGCAGCAATGGCTGCATCAGTGATATTTATTACTGATTTGCTGACTTTCGGAAGGTATGATTAGTATCGTAAATACACATAACAAATCAAAATACAGTGCGCGGCAATAAAAATAAATTGTATAACAAAAAGAAGACGCCGAAGAACAGCTATTAAAGATACTAATAATGAGCACAACGCATTTACATTTACAGGACAATACTTTCAAAGATTTAAGAAACATTTTCTCTCCAGCTGTGGGAATAAAATGACGACAGAGAATCATGTGCATACACAATGACAAGAAACAAAAAATTACACACATTACGCATAACGAAGTTTAAATTTCATATCGTTTTCTCGCTTACAAATATAATTCGCACTTCGATACTGAAAGATCCTATATCGAATATGAAATACTGTGCTATCTACAATATTCTTTGACAGGGTGGCTTAGGATGCATTAATCAAACCTTGAAATTTTCCTCTAAAGATTATGAAACTTAAATTCGGGGGAATTCATAAATCCTTCACTGCTTCTCAGTGATGAACAAAAAATCACATTTTCCCTTTCTCCACAACCTAAATTATTCAAAGTCCGTCTTCCGTTGGCGAACTAGATTTCCTATAGGAGTTTCACATGCATAACAAATTTCGATTCTGGTTAATGATCCAAAGTCTATTCCTTCTTTACCGCCAGCTTTGCAAGAAATTCTATTCTATGTTTTCTTTTCGTTTAGACTTCTGTCAATAGAGGGAGCCAGCGGCTTATATTTCTATCATTTAGCTGGAATTATCTTGAATATTTGTTAATTGTTATATCGAAGTGCACGCTTCTAAGATGTCATTTTTAACTCCCGCGGCTGATGAAGAAGGTACTGTTTAACTTTTTTCCTGCTGTTCATTTTTTTAACAGATAGTAACTGGCAGTAGAAAGCATTTAAGAAAGTTAATAAAATTAGCAAACAGAACTGGAAACTGAGAGAATCGATTGTAATAATAAATCAATAAAAGAGAAGGCACAAAAAAAATCTGAGCACAATTGTCACAAAAATTGAGACTATTATGAAAATTAATAGAAGAGTTGTTGCTTCTTTAAAAGTACTCATTTATAAATATGTGGTCATGGAAAGGCTGTTCCTCACATAAAAGCCTTTTATTTTATATTGTAATTTACTTTTATTGATTTCCTGTTTATTTCAAAAGTAATGAACATCAGATTCCATTTTTTAAAAGCTTTCAGTTCTAACGAATTCAGTTCTTCCCTTCTAACAAAAATAGCTTCGTAAGCCTCATAAGTATTCTTTTATAAAGTCATTGTAATAACGTTGTGCGGAGGCATTTATATATGTAATAATATTAAATACCTTATTTTACTCTATATGAAACAGTACCTTAATTCGTCATCTGTTTGTTATATAATAAAATTAGGCATATCATTTTACTCCTTATGAAATAAAACCTTTTCCATTTATTGCTGTTATAGCCTAATACATAATGCCTTGTTATGAAATAAATTGTTATTATCTGAATCGAGATCGTAGCTCTTAGTAAACAACCCACACAACAATAAAAGACCATTGCCAACAACAAGCTAAACGCCATTCGAGTAATAAACTCACAAAAATGACGACGTTTACGGAGCCGCATCTTCCCATTGTTCCGTGCTCAGCTCGTTAGGGTAGCAAACAAAGGAATAAAGAGGAAGGAGCTCGTACAAAAGTGGACATTCAGATGGCAACTGTAACCTATGGGGTCGAAGGTTGTGCAATAGAAGAAGTTCCCTGTTATCTTTTTTATCGAGCACTTGGATCAGATTTTTCTATGGCTTATAAGAGAAAACGACATATACCTGGTCAGTGTGATTAGGGCATACTTGTTTATTCTTTTTACAAGTAGAATTGATTGATTTTAAATGGTAATGAACTATGTCTGAGATTTCTTTATTTCCCTGCTTTTGATAACCGAAAACTGTATATCCTGATCTCAAAACAAAATTCACAGAAATGGTTTATCTCTCATTAAGTTTTTTGTTGAAATATTTATGCGTGTTAAAAACATATGTATAATTATTATGTGCAAAACTAAAAGTTTCAAATAATTCTGAAACACTGAATGTTTAGGAAGAAGAAATATATACATTTGTTTTATCTTTCAGATTGTTTTGTTTATGAATAGTGATCAATGGATAATTTGTTGTGGACACCACAAGATTTCCTTGTACACATATTAAGTTATACACATTTTTTTCCTGCACTTCATTTAAACTTACTTCTTTCAATTATTCTAACTTAACTAACAGAACCCCAAGCAAGTTGAAAATGACATACAAAATTGCAAATTTGGAAATTATGTACTTCCTGCACGTATAAATGTTTGCTTTACGGGAGTCAAACCTCTTATAGTTTTTCATAATTAGTATAAACTTTCTCATATGTAAGTTTAGGAACCGGGTGAGAGCATTAAACGTTAGATTTCTTTATTTGTTGGAAATTAATATTTTTAAATATGACATTGCAACAACAGGAATATTTTTGTCATTCAAAACACTTCTGTAATTAAAAGTACAGACTATGACCAACAATTGCAAAAAGAAAAGCAGGGTATATATTTTAAGGCTAGTGAGTGTTTTCAGCTGGGTAAGGAGGTGGGTATATATTATACATATATGTACTTTTGGTATTGACGAATTAAAAATAAAATTTTTAATTCGCCAATACCAAAAGCTCGCAATAAAAATAGGAGATGCTCAACCAATGTTATAGCATCCCATATACAAAATTTCAAATTTCTACGGCCTAGCGTTTTTGAGTTACATCTATACGCCCAGACGTCACGAAAAAATCTATTTTGAATCCATTTTGCAATCCGTTTTGGAAAAAGTAGTCATTTCATTTCTATCCGTACGTAAAAGACGTAATGCAAAAAAATAATCAAAATGGATTCGGGAGCTATCTAAATGAGTATTTCCTTTGAAATATGATACCCAAAATCTTTCGCGATTACAACACTTCCTTTATTTCGTACAAGGAAGATATAACAAATAATTCAGTATAGAATTTGGGTACATTTGTTAAAACATAAAATTTATTGCACTAAATTAATTAATCGTACTAAAGTTTATTTTTTAAATATTCAAAAATCTGTCATATTGTATGCACAAAACTGTTTAGTTGTCGTTATAATTTCTGAAAAAGGCCGAGAAACTAAGTTAAAAATTTAAAAGCGATTCAAATTTGGAAAACCGTTCATATTTTCCATTATGGTAAATCATCAACTGCGAGGTTATTGAGAATTTTTTAATATTAGAAAAGGAACTTAATGTATCTCTTTTTCCAACATGTCTAAATTCCCTTTTCTAAGCAGTTATTCTGTTATAAATAATAGGAAATGGACTTCTTTTGATGATTAAACTGATGATGGTTTGCTCTGTGGTCGTCGCTTGGATAGGTACTCCTAACAAATGGACCAACAAACTTGGTAAATACTTTCGAAAAGTGAAGATTTTTATTACAAGTATCACAAACTATAATTAATCTTACAATTATTAAGAGCTAAGTCATTATTCTTAGTCTTAAATAAGTCTGATAATAAGTAGTCTTAAATAATTAGTAATGTAATAATTTAAAGATTAGACTTATTGCAATTTCCTACTGATTTGCTTAATAATATTAATAAATCAAGCATCCCTAAAAATTAATCTAAACAATGAGATTTATGAAACTCAAGATGATTTTTGAAAGAAAACACATTTAAGAAATGATGCATAACTTTTCAACATTCTCCAACGTTATTCTTATCCAAAACAGCATGACTATGCTAAATCCAAATCACTTTTTATCTCTTAAGTTGCACTGATGTCGAAATGAAAATCAAGACTACAATGTAAAAATTATATGACCTGGAGAAATATGAAAAGAACATTTAATCCTTATCTCTCTGTCTGAACGTGAGCTGAAATATATTTTTAAAAAATTTTTAATGATAGAAGGAACTAAAATCAAGAAAAGGGCCTCAGTATTCTGTTTATTAAAATAATAGCAAAAATGATACAATCTTTATATATAATAAACTTTAATTAAATTAATATTTAATATTTTATATGTAATTACTTAAAATTTTAGCAGCTACCACGATGCTACAATAAATATGTTCTTATATCAGTAATACATATATTGGTTAGAAACAAGTATAAAATTATAATTTACTCAACAAATGTAAAACATGAAAACGAAATCAGAACGATGTAAGAGCAAAACATTAGAATTCAGAGACATTTATCATAAAAATAAAGAGGCTTGATAAATAGCTGAAGCTTACTACTAACTGAAGCTTTCTAATAATTGAACTACTGAAGACTGGTAAATTAAATTTTAATTCAGTCTTTTTCCTTTCTTTTACAAGACTAAAAATGTGAATGGACCACATGAATTTTCAAAATTCAAATATGGCTGCTAATTTTATTTATTTTCTTTCACATGTCTTTTCACACAACTTTTTATTCAGCTTAACCTGAGCTTCTTCAAAGCCCTTAAAGAGCTTCCTTAAAGTCCTCCTAAAGCAATAAATAAAGTACAATTTAACCTTTATATCTCAACATTAACGGCAGAAAGGTGTAACTTTTGGGACGAATTTAAGTTTCTAGTTCTGTTATTCTTAAATATATAAATCTCGAAAATATAAAATTCTCGAGAAATGTTTCAAATTTTCACTTAAAGCCTATAACATGAATTTTATTTTTTAATTTTGATGAAAATTCAAAAAATAAGGCAAATCCCAGTCTTTAAAGATGCAAATAACTGATATCTTTTTGTCAGGAAACAATTCATATCTTATTATTATTTAGAGCCTAGAAACAAAAAATTATATCACTTTAAAATAAACGTATCTTGAATATATCAATACGTTTATTTGTACAGTAACGTAGAAATAATAAACGTTTCCGTGAAAGGTTTTTAAATTGTTTCACTTGCATCCTGTAGCAGGTTACAATTTTAAATAGTGAATTTGACATAATTATGACTCCAATTTAGTTTTTATGAAGCTTACGAAATGTTTCGGTATTCGAAATAACTGAGCTGTTCATCGTTACCATAATCTTCCTTCGAACAATTTACATTAATAACTGCGGAAATAACTCATCCGTGCCATAAATTTAGCAAAAATATCTATGTTTATTGTAGTAAATTCAATTACCCCATTGAATTTTATTAAATTACTCTGCATTTACATACAGCTTCCCATAATCGTGTTGCATAAAAGAAGCATATTTTATTTTAGTGGAATAAACTATTATCAGCCAACTTCAAAATTGCCAGAATAGTTATATAAACATAATCGTGCAAATTGCTTGTGAAAAATAACTGTAATAGTAAAGAAAGAATTCACTAGAAATGACTGGAAATTCTTTAGAATTTGTAACTAAAACCAAAACAGTCTACTTAGAGTACATTTTATAGAATTCTTTTCAAGCTCCATATCATAATTCTTGATTTATTTTCCTATTTTTCTGCATAGGTAATGCTGAAAATCAATCTTTAGGTACGTTTACCAACTTCAAGTACCGAATCGATGCGAATTTTGTTTTTCAGCCTGATTGTTTGTTTCATGGCATTAGAAACAATATCGCAAAGAAAATAGTTCTACAGTGATATCGATCGCAAAATTATTTGCAAAACACTTCCTAGAAAAAGATGTATAAATATCGATAGTATCTTTCAAAAAGGAGCATGGATTACTTTTTAAACTCTTGAATATTTTCTCAAACGATTACAAAAAAATGCTATTCCAAATATTTCAGAAACCAAGAGCGCTTAGTTAACAACCCCTATGTAAATTTTTCTTCAAATGCGGATGTACTTAAGAATTAATAATTCCACCTTTTTTTTTAATAAAAGTGTTGAAAATATTTTTGAATGATGATCTACGATATGGGATTATGCAGGTTTTCATTACTAAGGAAAATTTTCTTTATTTATCATTTATATTTTCGTTTATTTTTTATCATTTTATTTTGTATTTCACTTATTTAGTTTTCATTTAATTAATTTTTAACGTATTATAATTTATTTATTTCATTCTTTTATTTATTTATGTATCTTTACACGTTTGGTCATCAGATTATTACAAATATCATTTAAAAATATTGTGCCTTAAATTATACCTTTCTCCTAAATATCATTAATAATTTAACAATGCATATTGCAAGTAACGTAATTTTTAAACAAATTGCAGCAGAGTCACGCAACCTGCTACAACAAAGTTCACAATGCATCCCTGTATTTCTAGATAAGCTGTTTTGCGTGATCGAAATTATCATTTATTTATTTCCTATGATTGTAAATAATCCTACGAATACTCATCTACCAAACCCATTTGTTTAGGTATCGGTCTTTGAAATAAACTAGACGTATAATTATTAATCTTATATTGGTGGATCTATAATAAATCTAAAATAATGAATCTAAAGTAAATTCTCTAATTTGTTGTTATTATGAGGCTTTCAAAATTTAAGTTTTACACAGTACTTAAATTGCAGTTATTCTCTGAAGAAATAAGAACTTTGATTATAATTTAGCAGTAGCAAACATAGATATATTCATTCTTTCTTAGCAATTTCGTAATAAATATAAATACACAAATCTTCAAAAACTAATATAATAAGCGAAATTGCTTTTTTACAAGATAGCAAAAATCTTTTTAAATGATTCTTTTTAAAGACATTTAATTTGCCGTCTATCAAAATATGTAAGTACGTTTAGCAGTACTAAGCATTAAACTTCCGTGAACTTAAATTAAAGCGAAAAAAGGTAACAGTAACTTACTGACATATTATTTTACAAATACCGCTTTCAATAATGGGCAGCCATCGATCCGTATTTTGCGTAGTGATAATTAATTACGCTTTTCAAAACTGCTATGAAATTTTATTGAATTAATTCCGATATTCATGCCTTTTATCTTGCAAAGCTTTTTCAGTTATGGGAAGCCTTTCGTGGGATAAAAAGTTACAATCAATTGTATTAAATGTGGATGTTTTAATTTAATGGAAATCTTTCTTCCTAAAATGCAGTTTTCCATTTCGGATAAGTAATTCACTTAGTTTATTATAAAACTATGTTCTGGGTGAAAACTTAACATTTCTAATTGTAAAGGATAGTGAAAAATATAAAAGAGTCTTACATATCAATAGACTGATGGTCTTATAAAACTAATCTCAGATATACATGTAGGTAATTCCAAAGAGTAATTTTATTTGAAATTAAAGCTAACGCAGAATATATGTGATGTGCATATTACCTAGCTCCTACAGCATTATTACACTATTGAGTACCCATGCGTCGTACGCCTTTTAGAGATTTTGATCAGCAAGAATTCCATTATTAATTGCTCAGTTTGTGCAATACCGCCTGATCTGAGATATTACTGAAGATATTTATCAGCAGACACGGATGGATGGGACAGCACAGTTTCGCAATCGCGAGTGTGTTTCAAAGAAATCTCTAAATCATTTTCAGTTTAGAAAACGAAGAAATGGTGTCTTTCTAGGCATGAGAGATTCCAGAATGTTCATGTGGATGTCTGCCCTTTACTTCATAAATCCATCCCTGACAACCATATTTGCCTCGCAAAATCTAACAACACTTGGATAGCCGTTATGTGGCACTGCTACCACGACCTGCATATTCAAAGAATCTATGGTTAGTTACACATTTTGTTGTATGATCGCATGTAGTTGAGTACTAAATAATACCATTTAAATAAACATACATAGATACCCTATCGAAAATGAGAGAAATGAAATGTTTGATATATAACTACAAAGACTCCCGCTTTTCGTGTTGAAATGTGTCGCAGCTGCAGTTGCTGTTTATGCTGCGCGGAACACAGTTTATTTTTAAATCAGTAATTTAACAGGGTTTAACTGTCTTCTTAATAGCTTCATTGGTATAACACAAACCATGTCTCAAATAAATCTAATTTTCGAATCATTTGTACTTCTGAGATTTTCTCAATCAATGGTCCTCAATCTATCAAAAACGCTTTTCAAAGAACACTGGCAAATGTTTTCTTAAGATACAAATACTATAACGTATAACTGTTACCTTCAAAACACTTGAAATTAGAAACTAAAAAACAAGTTAGCTTTTTATCCCTTTTTGCCATTAATATGTTACACCAATGAAACTAGAAAACAAGTTAGCTTTTTATCTCTTTTTGCCACTAATATATGACATCAATGATTATAAATGTTTGGTTTCCGAGGCAATTTGATGCTGTCCGCGAACACATTCAGTTATGTTATAAGGTATTTTTTCCTCTTTTCGGCATGCTCTCGTAGTGTAACGGTTAGCAAACTTGGCTCGAGAGGTCCAGCTTCGAGTCCTGGCAAGTTATTGCTCATTTTTCACATCTCCAGCATAAAAAAATTCTAATGTGTCTATAGCGGAGCCCGAACTAGTCACTAGAGTCTACGCAGCAATGCGTTTAGGTCGGCAGGTACTTGGGTACAATCTCGTACTATACGTCGTATAAATGCTGTTTGGGACACTCTACTGCATTCCTACACCCATTTTAGTCTTTAACAGTTGTATTCCATTTCAGGATTTCGCGCATCACATAGAGCATCAAACTAGAGAGAATCAAGGTTACACGCCATGCCGATGACCAGAACGATACGCATCCCCTCTTCACACGATTTTGGCATTTATCACGGGATTATATTCTTTATCCTTTTAAACAAGGCACAGACGCAAGGGTGAATATGAATTACCTCCCAAAACATTAATGAGAAAAGAACCCGATTGATCATAAACATTTATAATGCGTAATGAACATAATTTATGGTATTTTGTTACCAAGGTTGGAGGTTTTATCAGAACGGAAAAGCGATCAAGTGCCAAGCGGTAGTAAGAAGTAAAGAAGTGTATAATTATTTGCATACATGAGATGCGCATAAGAGATATTTAATAAACAAGAGATTGAGACTATATTGTCATTATTTATTCTTACACTTTTTCCCACTAAAAAACATTTTCTCTGACTACTTAGAAAGGTTTCATATTTTATTTTTAATTTTTAGTTTAAAATACACTGCTGGCCACTCAAATTGCAACACCAAGAAAGAGATATTACAACAAAATTTATTTAATAGATAACATGTTGACCAAGTATCAAATGATTAAATTTATAGACTTCTGTGAAGTGTTGTTCCATGTAGAACCAGCAGCCAGAGCAGCCACCATTGTTGCAGATCATCGATACCACACGCCTCGGCATTGATTCAAAGAGACTTTGAATGTGTTCTTGGGGTACAGCAGACTAAGCAGCTTCCACACGTTGCCAAAGTTGATCTCGTGTGGCAGCTTGGGACATAATCTGGGTCAATCGTTCAGCAACCCTGGACTACATGTTTTCTATCCGCGAAAGATCCGGAGAGCGAGCAGGCCAGGGAAGCAATTCAATCTGGCGATTGACGAAGAATCCTTGCACAATGCGTGCCACGTGTGGTCGCGCATTATCCTGTTGAAATATGGCTGTGGGCAAGTTCTGAAGGTAAGGAAGGACAACTGGCTCCAACACCTCGGAGATGCAGCGCTGGCTATTTAAAGTACCGACAGCGCGTACTAGAGGAGTGCGAGAGTGATATCCAATAACGCCCCATACCATAATGCCCGGTGCAGGACCAGTGTGGCGGTGCATAACGCAGCTGTTCAGCATCCTCACTCCACCGTGTCTCCAGACTCGAATCCGACCATCGTGGTGTTGCAGACAGAAGCGTGACTTGTCAGTAAAGACAATTTCATTCCATTTTGCCGTCCAAATCCTTCTTTCATCGCAGCATTGGCGGCGGAGACGTCTGTGGTTCTGCGTCAAGGGTAAACGAAGCAATGAACGTCTTGCGCACAGACCACTGTGCTGTAAACGTCGTCGAATTGTAAGCGCAGACACTGCATGATGCGTTACAGACTGAATGTGCTGTGTGTTATGGTTCGTGATGTGACTGGCGATCCGTCACTGCCATGCGCACAATATTCCTGTCATCACATGAAGTGGTGCACTGAGGTGGATGTGATCGAACACGTCGGTCCGTCGTACCCTCCTACATCCAACGGTCACATATCCGCATTACAGTTGTTTGGTTCCGTCCAACACGATTACCGATTACACTGAAAGGTAATCCACGCACTCGGTAGGCCACCATCCTTCCTCTGTCGAACTCGGATACTTGATCAAACGATGATCGCTGTTTACTACGAGGCATAATTGATCGGTTTTTTATTTTTATTTATTTTTTTTGAAAAACCCACAAGAAAAACACAATTGCCGAACTTGAAATCGTTGAAAACTCCAAGCCTTAAATATCGCTTCGAAGTGGCGTCACAGGCGCGCGTGATATGCGTCTGCGCTGAAATTCTAATCATTTGCGAATCTCACCTCCGTTAATGCATGTTGTAAATTTCATGTTATTTGCATGCTTCCTTCAGGGTGTTGCATTTACGGTGGCTAGCAGTGTAATAGAAATAAAAAAAGTTAAATTCTGAATTTTTCCTTTCGTGATATTATTACTATTATTGTTTGTGCATATTTTAATAAATTATCAGTAACCAAAATTATTTAAAATTTAATATTATTAAAATTAGTAACATTTATTTAAAGGCATTTTTTATTTTGTTAATTAAAAACTTTTCATTTTGTGAAGAAAAATAAATCTTGGCCGTTTTTAGATCATACATTCAGCCAGCATTCAGCATGATTTTGAGAACACTGTACTACAATATCCATTCTGAATATATCAAACTGGCAATTTTTGTAAGCATTCACTTGTAAAACACAATATTAACTTGGGGAGTTTTGTTATGAATCTGATTCTTTTTTTTTTGGCACTTATGATTTTAAAGTTAATTTAATATATTAAAAAAAATTCATCTAAAACATAATGGGAGACCAACCTGTCGAATCATATAGTAAGAGCAACAGTCTATTTCTTAAACAGAAAAACATTTCAGTCAATCCAAAAAGGGAATATTTGAAGGGAAAATTCATACTTTTGCGCATGAGTCTTACAGTGGTATACTTCAGGTTTAAAAAAATGTATTATAAAATCTTCTTTTTAAAATAAAGGAAAACTAGCTTCGAACGAACATTCGTTTCTACAGCCTTTTTTGCAATGCATAGTATTTAGTCCACACTATTCCACTCAGGTATGGAAAAGGCAAAAATATTTACTCATTTTCAGTTTGCCAAACAAATTTAAACTGATAAGCAAATATCAATATTATAATTCTCAAAACCTGTGCTATAGATAAGAAAATGAGTCCTGTCCTTTCAGACAGAGAGAAATTTTTTATGAGTAATAATAATGACTTCTTTTAAAACTTTACCATACATAAGGATGCACATAAGAAAATTTTATAACAAAGGGCAGATTATCTCAGTCCTTTTCTTTCGATTAGCATTTCAAAATTCTTTTTGTTTTTCTGAAACAATGCAAAGAAATTTTAAGAAAATGTTCTTTTATCAGTTTCTAAGCTTTTCAGGTTAAACAAACTGATCTAATGCTAATTTTTTCTTCTTTGCTAATTATTTTTGTCTCAGGCGCGTCCAGTAGAATGCTACTTTACTTAAAGGGGAAGCACTGGACTTCATAAACAATATTTGGTAACCAAGCACGATAACATGTGACAAAGTTTTATTTAAATTGTAGGGATTTATAATGATTTTCACTAATCAATTAAATTTACGCTTTCCTATAAACCTTCATTTTCCTAATTGTCAATGCAAGAATACTTAAATTTGATAGCGCGCGTGAAAGAAAGCAAACTCTACCTTTAGGAGAAAAAGGATTAAATACTGAGTTCTAGAAGAAAGTGAAAAAGAGAGCGTGGGCAAGCACTGTACCTTTGTAGGGTGAGGTTCTGATTCTGCATTTATTGCTGGTTAAAGTGCCGTAACAGCTATTATTTTGCTTCCACGAGACTTCGACGCGGTAATTATCGGAGCCCTGGTAAACAAAAACTCTAATTGTTTGTTAATAGCTTTGAATTTTTAGTTTAGTTATTGTTAGTTGAGTTACCGGCTAAAAGGGGCGTAGGTTATCGTCGACTTCGCGCCAATAACCTATTGTGAATTTTAAAGAGTTTTTATAAAGGAGTCTTTTAACCCTTCTCCTGCCTGGTTTCTGTAATTACTTCAGTTGCCACTACAAAAGCTTAACAAGGAGATATCACAAAATTATAATTAACAACTTGGATCTTGTAAGTAGATATAAGTAACAAATTGCAGTTTAATTTTAATTGTAACTGTATTCTTGTGAGATTTATTTTAAATATCTATAATAATTGCCTTTCTTTCTGTTACGTTACATCTCCACGTTAACAGTTAGGCGTCATAAAGGCGATAATTTATTAACTGAAGTGGAAATATCCAGGACGTTTAGTTCAGTTTAGGTTAGTAAATATTCACATTTTGTGCATTTATTATTAAACTGAAATGTAATTGACTCTTGAGAAAACATTACTCACATCAATTGTGTCAAACTGGCGGCTCGCGGGCCACCGACACAATCGTATGTGACCTGCGAATTCATTTCAGTTATGTATTTGTTGCAAATATTTCAAGAATTTTGCTACTTGAAATCCTGATTAACATTATTTAAAGCTATCATTAAAAATAAATCTAAATAACGTTTCAAAACATTTATAAATGGATCTAATTCAATTTGATTTAGATTGGGATATAAATATTATTCAAAGATTTGAAGATACATATTTGATTAATTTTTATCTGCACTTGGAAGAAAACTAAATACTCTGCATTGCGTTTTTTCCCGCTGCTGACTGGGTAGCTTACATGCTGTTTTATATGATCCATCACTATCACATTCTCACAAGCCATTATGTCTAGCCAGTGGGAAGCTAGCTATTACTTTAGCAGCTAGATCCCAAGGGTAGGTCGGCAGGCATTACAGCTGGGCTTATATTTCTGCGTATTATTAAAATTACAATAAGAGTTTGCAGACGCAGTTCCACGTACAATACGTAGAACTGAAACCTATAAATACTTGAATTTTACAAAATCATGAAAACAGAATTTTACAGGTATTTACGATGGTGTTTTAACAGTTGTAGTTCCGGAAGACAAGATTTGAAGTGTGCGGTTCAAAATGAGTTATTGCTTTTTGAAGGCCTGCAATCTGTCCTTGTTATTAGCAGTTATTTTTCCACAATGCGCTTGTGGTAAAATTCGACGAAATCTGCGATGTACTTGGAATCTTTTGCTTTGGGTTTCGTCTGACTTTGGCTTCTCCTAAGAAGGAAATGCGCGACAGGCACCGTTCATTATAAAGTTCTAATCTTGAGGTGGTGGCAGAAGGCGAGGTAGAAATTAGAGGAGTCTTGTATTGGCTATTAATGACTCTGATTTTGTTTGCAAATCTGAAATTGCCGTTTATGGTGAAGAGTTTCAAGAACTGAGATTTATCTGGGGGTGTAAAGAATTAGAAAGATGCCAAAAGATGCTGAGGGATAAATGCAAGTTGGAGATGTGTGGACTTAATATGCTATTTAAGGGCTCAGACAAAGGTTCTGCTCTTGCTATTTACAAAATGAAATCAGAAATTATTGAAAAGCAAATAAAAGTAATGGCCAATAGTCACAAAAAGCAGAAAACTCGCAATAATGGGAGATACTAAAATTAGATTTATTATGCAAAGCACGACCGGAATTATTGCTTACTGTTTAATATCTTATTTCGCATTGCTGTGTTAACTAGTGTGATTATTTAGCAATATTTTGATCAATTATTGTTATCAGTTTCTAATGTTGATTATATTTTTTGACAATATTTATTTAAGGGTATAACAAATAACGAGTTACAAGAGTACTTCTATTGAATAATTAGTAATAATGAGTTACAAACTTATAAATAAATTATTACTAATAATAATATTTACTAATATTTTCAATTATTATTATTTTTAGAAATTAAAATGTTTTGAATTTTTGTAGTGCTAAGCCCGTGCTGTTATATGGACAATGAGATAATGGCAGATTAAAATTTGATTACATAAAATTTGAAAATAAATGTAATTTTAAAGATATTGGATCACTGTATTAATACTTGATAAAATAAATATATTTCAATGGCATATCTGTCAAATTAGGTAGAAATATTAGTGCTAGCTTTTTATTATGACGTTTTATTAATGAATTAAGTTCCCTTTAGGGTGTTAAATGTTCAAAAGTTTACCTTTCCGGTGTTATAAAATCCAAATATCTTCAAGATTTTTAATTTGATATCGCTAAATATTTTCATTGTAGATCCAAGATATATGTAACAAAATGGAGCGTTTAATGAGTTCTTTACCTTGAATATATTTTTGATACAATATTTTGCTTTGTATGCAGACTGCAAAAGCTAATATCAGGGCACAAATAAATGCGTCTTTCAGTGTCTGTTGCATTAAACAGACTCATTACGAGTTTTTTACTTTAAGAGTAATTGCTTTGTTTGCGAACACATTTATATGTGAACAACTTTGTTTACAGTTGAAAATTAATGAGAAAGTAACCCGATTGACCGATGAACATCGGCAATAGGTGGTGAAGACAATTTCTCGTAATTTTTCTCCAAGCTACAAACTTTATCAGAATCGGAACGCCGTCAAATTTCAAGCTATAGTAAGAAATATGTTTATAATTGTTTGCATACAAACTTATGCATTTTTATTTATGTGTCGAAGAATAACGTAGAAAATAAGAGAAAGAAACTAGGTTGTTCTTATTCTTAAGTTTTGTCCTAATTCGGAAAATTTCATAATTTATTTATTTTTATTTTTACTTGAAGTAAATTATTTAATGATTAATTAAATATATTGTAATAATTTGAAATAAACTTCACTGTTATAATTTAATATATATTTTTCAGCATTTTTGAGTTACAAATTTACTGCAGACTTTATAACTCAGATTAAAAAATAAATATAAATTTAATTTTTTCCCTGTGCATTGTTATTATTATTGTTTATGTATGTTCTGATAAATAGCATGAAACTAAATTTAAAGTTAAATAAAATTATTTTTATTTTATTAAAAAAAAATTTTATAAAAATCTGGCCTATCAGCTGTTTTCATGATGCGCATTTAAGCCCGCATGCAATTTGTGTTTCAGATCATTGACTGACACTATTTACAAAGTTATCACTAACAGTTCCAATCACTCAAAGGTGATTATAATTGCACAAATAAATAAACAGTTAAATAAAAATCGAAACTGCGAAAACAGAAAGGGAGAGAACAGAAATCTCCAGAAGCTTTTGAAGAAGGAAACGTTATTACCTTTTCAAACGAAGCGTTATTTGCGTCGTTTATTTTCCTTTTGTTACCTAATCCTTGCTGAATTATCGAATCCTAGCGTTCAGAATCTTCAAATTTAGAACAGTTAAACTACACACGAAACCATCTTATTTCTAGCAAATCACTTTATTCGAGCACATAAAAGCATACAGGAACAATCTCTTTGATGAGAAAGGAATAAATATTTGGTGAGAGAATGGAAAAATATATATGTTAAATGTATTTTTTCATAAGCGATATTATGAAAAAAGAAAATTTTGATTGATGGTCCTAACATACTGGAGAATTTATGTATTTGAAAAATAGTTTTATGTGCTGTATATTTTAAAGCTTATTACTTATTGAAATCTATATTACAGAATTTTCAAATTCTTCGCAAGTTATTTGTCAAAAATTTCTTTATGAAATTTCAGCCAATTTGATAAACAGAATAAGCCTATACGTTTCGGTTTGTATGGATTCGATACAGATTTCATGAAACCGAAAGGAAATAACCATAAATCTGAGTTATCAGCATCATGAAAAGGAAGAAAATGTTATGTTATTGAACAGACGTTTAGAAAGCCTCAGATACAGAATTTAGTGTATTTCTAATATGTTTCAGTGAAATAAAAAGATTTTTCATTCCTTAAATATTATTCGCAATCTACTACCAAAACTGAAATAAGCAATTTATTTCCATTATTACTTCTGCATTAAATAAACTCATTTCCTTATTTTTAAATAATGAATGAAATGAAATATGTAGATTGAACATTAATGGTATCGTTCATGCCATAATTGCAAACATTTGTGCCTTAGATGCTTAGACATGATTCATGGTATAAGTCTGCCTGAAATGAAAAATAATGTAAACAATAAATACCTTTGTCATCAAAAATAGAAAATTAGTAAATAACTTCCCAGAAGATAAAAAGTAACAAAATCAAACACCAGATTAATAAATAATCATAGTTTATACCTAGTAGATGTCTTCACTGAAAATATAGTTTGCTATTTAAGATATATTGACTGAAAATTGAAGGGAAATACACATAAACAATGCTGCTGCAAAATGAACACATTCTAATATATATCTGTTTTCAAAAAAAATATGACGATACAGATAATGTAAAAATTTAAGAATACTACTTCGCATATAAACAAAGCAGAGTATTGCCAAATCCTGATCCTCAAATGATTTCAACCTCTACTAACTTTTCTAAAATTGTAATTTTCCTTTCTGAATGACAAGATTTAAGTGCTTGTCTCGTCAGCGAGGAACGCAAGATTAGATAAAAGATGGCACATATATGTTTGCTATAAAGTTCCCATTTTTTAACGAATTGAATTATGATTTCACTTAAACTTACGAACCAAGCTACACTGTGTAAACAGTAAATAAAGTAAACAATAATGAAATAGAAAATTTATTTCTTAAAGGTCATTCGTCTCAATATCTTAAAACTAGCATCAAAAGAGTTCTAAGAATGAAAATCATAAATTTAGATTACAATTTTAAGGCTTTTATCATCTTATTGATTACATTAGTGGAATCTCAAAAGTTCACAGTTTTAAATATATAAAAATAACATGTTACCTGTTATACAAAATAAAAATCTTATAATTTCGTTTTAAAATGGCTTTACAAATCATTACCATCCTCAGCATCAAAACAAGAATAATTAAAATAATAGTTTTTATGTTTTCCAGCGTTTTCAAATGCGAAGTTAATATTTTTATATGTTAACAGTTCGTATAAACTTTGACAGAAGAGAAAAGAACTAGGTTGGAGTTGTAAAAATTGTTAACCTTTTTTACAATTCCAACCAGTAACAACTTTTACATGCTTTTATCCTAAAGCTATTTAATCTATGAAAAATAGTTATGTATGTATGCAACAAGAGCTATTAAAACTTTAAAACAGAATGATTTTCAAGAAAACAGTAATAGCAGTAACGCATAGCAATTACATAGTTTAATTCTAAAGAATATGAAGAAAAATAAAACAGGGAGTTTCTATTTAATTTCCGGACAATAGAAAGTTCCGTTTCTAAAATGCATTACGTTGAAATTAATAATTAACAATAATTAAATAGTTTAAAGATTGAAAGTAAATGCAAATCGGGTGCATGTATAAATTGATACTTAGAAAAGTTAAAAAGGAAAATGACAGTAACATAGTTAACGATGGTGATATGTAGCATAGCTGTTATAGATGATAACATATAGATCATAGTAACACAGATGACGATGATCGATATAGATAATAATGATGATGGAGATGGTGATTATAAGAATGATCCTATCGAAGAAGATAGGGATTATATGAATGATGATGACGAAAACAGTATGGATGCTAATGATGGCACGAAGATGAAGATGAAGATGGTACATACAACAAGGGAAAGTTGTAGAAATCATATATCATCAGTTAAAATACTAAATAAAAGGATAAAGACGACTAAACTGAAGATATTCCCTGTTTCTGTCGAGTAAATATGTTACTCCATTTAAAGAAGAAAAAGAAATCGTCTGAGGCTAAAGAATGTCAGCATCGAGAAAATGGGGCATAGGTTAGAAACACATAATCATCTGACAATAGTTGGTAAACGTAATTTAAAAAATAACGATTTAGAGTTGGAAGTGAGTTATTTGAAATCTAAAGATGAAGTATACTGGCCATTATTTTAGGCTGTGTGGGCATTTATAATTCACGCATTCTTTTGCAATTAAAATGTTTAAAAATAAGAAAATGTGTATTCACTTTGTCTATGTAAAAAAATGTAGAATCCATATTCGTAATAAAGTAGCAATTAACCATCTTCAGCACTTTTCCTTTGTTGTTTACAATTGTAAAATGAACGCTTTCGCAGTAATGACCTCTTCATCACGGTGTTAGGCATGAATTTAATTTCAAAATTTTGTTATAAATTCAGCACTTGTCGGCAATGAAGATGAGGACTTTACATATATTACAAATATAATATCTCATCAGTACAATGTATTTCAAAAATTTCTTTCTCAAAGCATCAAATTAAATTAAATACCTTATTTTCTTGTGGATTTCTTCCTGATTTCATAAAATAAGTACATTTCAAAGAGAAAACCCGAGGGGATTATGATTGTCAAATATGCTACATTTTGTTTTGGATTTAAAGCCTTAGCATAAAAACAAAATCTAGAAATATTACGCTATAGCAAGTAAGTCAAGGAATTCTCAGTTTGTTACAATTAGTTAGTACGAGCACCTACAATTCCTTACAGCCTCTTAGTTTTATTGAATATGTTTTGTTTTAACTAAATATATTCGGGGGAAAATGTTTTTAAAAGTAATAAGGTATAAAAATATCTCCAGAGAATATAGAATATAGATTTGAATTTTATTAACACATTTTGCAGTTTGAACAATATTAAATTCGAGTAAAATTCTCTGCACTTTCATGTAAATTTCACTGTATCCTAAATATATCTTCAAACGTTACTTTGTTATTTAAAGAATTCAAAAAGAACCGCTTGTTAGAAATCTAGATATTTATTAAAAATGTATTTATTCACCAAGAAAGAAATTATCATTAAGCTATACATGGAACCAATTTTAAATGAATACAATTTTTGACAATGAAACACATTTGTTAAAACTTGAATTACTTCATTTGCAATTAAAATCATTCAAAAGGAAGCAAAAGGTATTTAAATGCATATGAAATTAGAAAGGAAATTTTAATATTAAAAGGTATAAATTAAATAATATTAAGGATGTAGTTTAAATTCAAATCTCGAAATGCTGTTTCCGAATCAAAATTTAATATATTACAGATATTCAGAAATGGAAATAGTAATTTTCATAGCAGTAAGTAATTTCGCAAGTGTGTGTCTGTTCAAATGGGCTTAAGGTTTAAAATTAATTGGTTTAAAAGCAACTACATTTGATTTTCCTGATCAGATAGAGATTCATAATCGTAAAATTAAATGAAAGTGCCATAATAGAGAATATCTTCTATCAAGCAAATTGGCAATATTTCGACTTTACAGACACTGGTCTATATGTATACAAAATAGCCAAAAGCCATGTACTGGTTAAGGTAAAATGTTCTAAAGTTATTTTCAAAAAATAAGCAAAATTTATGCAAGAAATAGAAGTGAAATAAATGCAGATTAGAAACATAGATGATTATAGCTATAAGCTATAAAATATCTAATTATTAATACAAGAATTTCCTCCCCTTAAACGCTATTTTTTTCATTTATTTGAAAATCTGCTTCATATCATGAACACTGTGAAAAATTGTAAGACACTTGGTTGAACTGATCCATACGTCAAAATTAGTTTAGAGTAATTTTTACAGTAGTATCTGTGTTTGTTCAGCTGTACAGTTTCACTCACAACTTTCATTTTGGTATAAAGGATTGATATTTAGGGTTAGCTTATTTTCCAAATAATTAATAATATGTATCTACAGCTTAACAGTTATAGTTTTTGATTTGAGCTGAAACATAAAAACGTTAACTTTCAGATTACTAATACAGAACAATTGATTTTCACCGCATAAAAGTGTCGCATTTTGAAGACGACTTTATTATGACTTTGGATTGGCATGGATCTGAACCCATCTCAGCCCTGTCAATATTGAGCTACAAAAACCTAGTTAAAGGCTTCGAGAATTTTCGTTACTCAAAGTAATAGTCTTGATAGCGTGCTCTGATTATGTAAATCGTTACTTACTAAATGGACCAAAGGCATCATTAGCAAAATTTAGAGAACACAATTTACTGCAAGTTAAAATTATTCCAACATTTAAAATTCTGCATTTGCAGCGGTATTACAAATGAATTCAATAAACAAACTGGGGGGAACGTAAGTGAATAATTCAGAAACTCAAGTAACTGCAATGATTTTGCAACTAAGAAAATGGAGCGTATAATCATTATTTTCCCTGTTTTAGTTATTGCAAAACTATCTATTTCTGCAAAAATTAAATTTAAATAAGAACACAGGAAATGTAATATAACATGAGGCAGGGAAACGTTAGTATTACAACTTTTAAAAAATACATAGGAAATATTTTATACGGTGACGAATTAGCTCTGATCGAACTGCTAGTTTTACGTAGATTTTCTACACTGCGTATTAAATTCTCCAGAAATTCCAGTAGTAGCAGTGTTTTAGTGATCAATTTGGCACCTCGTGTGTCCTGTTATATGTGTTGTCGGAATTAAATCCGGCAATTAGCGGGCTACACCTCCCGCTGGAATCTTTCACCATTGAAGTAATCAGATAAGCGTTATCGTCCATTAGGAAGATGTTCTTACCCATCGCACAACTAAAATTTTGACATATGGTACTTTTTTCCCTTCTTTTCGCATGCCTATGGGTGTAATTGGAAACATACTGGACGCGTATTCGAGAAATCCAGGGCTCAAATCCTGGCGAGCGCACTGCACTCTTGTTTCAAAATAACCTAGCGGCGCCCAAACTAAAAGGTGGTGGACGAAAATTCATCACCACCAGGATCTGATGATAGGGTACTCTAATCCCCAGTCGCCCTTTAAAAAGGGGAGTATATAAAGTATTTTCTTCTTCCTATCCGCATCTTTCGTGGTGTAACTGGAAGCATACTCCACGTATAATCTAGAGGTCCAGGTTTCGAACCTCGGCGAAAGCACTGCTGTTTTCTCAAGTCTCCAGCACTAAAAAAGAACTCATGACTTTACAAACGATCAAACACCTCATCTCTGTATATCTTAGCATTTATAACTGCAGGGAGTAAAATGTGTTATCACTTTGGACATTCAAATTGATGTCTACTCATACCAAGATTTCACCAATTACATGCCTTCTTCATTCTACCGATGCATTTTACAGAAATTTTCACACTTATTGTGTATGTTTCTCTCCCTCCAGGTTACAGCACTTCTGAAATGACTCTCCAAACAAAACCCGAGACAAATCCATAACGTGATTTGGGTTTAAGTCCGTGGTACTCCAGTCACGAAGATCTTTGTATTTGCTGCATACGGGACTTTTCGCAGCCTGAATTATGGAACACAAATCATGGAATTCCTTCCATATCTCCTCTCTTTACGCAGTCTGTCATTCACGGTATATCCGAGCAGTCCAGTTTCTGTAGTTGCAACAAATACTTTCAATCTCAGCTGATATCAGTTGTTTATTTCATTTAACAATCTTTGCTAAATCAAGGTTCTGAAAGACTGCTGTGGCAAGTTTTTAACTTTGACTGAATCGTCTGCAAGCTTCACCAATGTCTTTAAACCATTTTCATATTCTTGAAATGACGCTTTTAGCTAATTTTATGTCATTTCTGATCTGTATCAGTTCCGCCTGTTCTTTTAATTCCACGCCATTTCTCACAATCCATCACATGACTTATAAGGTTATTAAAGAAGGGGGCGCAGCCTGACCCATATAACCAAACACGTTGGTCTTTTGGCCATAACAGGCCACGCCCAATTCATGCCTTATAAGGTATTTTCTCCCTCCTTTCCGCTTGTCTTCATGGTGTAACGGTAGCATAATCGGCGCGTATTCGAGAAGTCCAGGTTCGAGTCTCGGTAACGGCATTCTCCTTTTTCATGCTGTTGCTTCAAAATAATAACCTAATGGTTCTACAGCTTTTTCTGCATGTTCTACCTTCCGCACGAAAAACTTTTATCCAGCTATTCGTACAATCCGTGACATAAAAATTTAAAGCAACCTCATGCATTCCTCACACGAGCTGAAGAACCAGTCTCAGAATTTTCGCATTTCTACGTAATGAAGGTGAATCTCACTAGACTACGTAATTATGATGACCTCAAGCTACCAACTAGCTACCTTCAATGGATATCGTTTAATAAAACTGACATTAAGCGCACTTTTAGTTGTTTCTTGAACTTTTCCTGCCTTTCTCTTGTTTTTGGAAAAACAATAATATAAATGACAAAACGTCAAATACGAATGTCCTGAAACAAGGATTCTCACGGAAGTTATTAGTCCTGAGAGATATTTTCAACATCAGCTTAGCAGACTCAATAAAAGCTGACTAGTAAATGGCTATGGCAGTTACGATGTTTTCACAAATCATGTGGTCCAAGAGTGTTAGAAAGTTAAGCCGAGCTAAGCTTGCTTGACACATCGTTTGCTTATTAATGTAATTTAAACATAATAATTTTTACAGTACCTTTATGGTGTAATAAATTAAATAAATTTTAATTTTACATATTATTTCTAATATCCTATTTCAATCAAAAACATATGTCGTACAGATGGTATAGTGGTTAGGGAACCTACTACTGTACCGAAGGGCCCGGGTTCGAATCCCACAGAAGACATGGATGTTTGTAAATATATAGTGTTGGTGCAGCATGGCGGCACTCTAAGTATGCGGCAAGTCGAAAGTCCTCTCGTGTGGATTGGTGGAGAGGAGAAGGGCAGACCCCCGGATCCCGCCGGGGTGCTAAACCTCAAAATTGGGAGTGGAAAATTGAAGTCCAACCTCTCTTCGTAGTAGACTCTGGCAACCATTGTTCCATGTGATAATGAACACGACAGCAACAACAGTCAAAGCATATTAGAGGATAAATAGTATTGTGACACAGTTTGGAACTAATATTAATATATATTGCATATTTTTTCTTAATTCTTAAATCACATTTATTTACACCACAACATATTTTTTACCAATACGCAACAGCAAGTATATTGCGTTAATGTAAATACTAGTTTAAACTCATGAAGAACTTTTTTGAAATTTCAGATTGAAAAGTTTACTTGCATAAAATCAAATCATTGAAATTCGACAAAATTTAAACAAATGAAGAAATCATTTTTAATTCATTATAAGTGACGAATTTTTCCATAAATTTTCTTTGAATAATGACTTCAGGAAAAACGCCTTTCAATGCTTGTATTTGTAGGTATTGAAACAAATACATTTTTTAGATAGTGTATAAAATTGAAAAAATATTGAAACTGTTAGTGCTTCTACTGAAGTTATCAAGCTTGTTTTAGTACAGGATTATATTCAAAGCGATTAGACTTTTCTATTAGAGAATGGTCCCTATTGATTATTAATAGATTAAGTATTACTATTATGGAGAATCGTTGTTCTCATATATTATAATAATAACATAATACTGAGTAAAACTACATAAATATTTTATTGGAGCCCCTAGCTTTCAAAGCATTACAAAAACATAGCACGTTGCAAATAAAATGTTCCTTTCCAGTTTGTATGTTACAAAATGCATACTGAAATTCGGTAAACAGAAGTTTGTTATTCATCTTACAGTTAATTCTACGCATTCAGAACTAAAATTTAATGTTTAAGCTATCAGATCTAAGTTCTAATGAGTTCGGATTGTTAGCAAAACTAAAAGGTAATTATTTTTTCAAATGCGTACTAAATGTGGTACTTTTGAAGTTCGAAAAGAAAAGCTCAGGCCATCAAAATTTAAAAAAACCTCTCGAAAATAATTGTTAAATTTGAACTACAAAAATTTCTTAATTTTTAATTAACATAGAATTTTTGACCCAAACTTTTCCGTTTAAAAATAACCAATCAAGGAATGTAATAGGATTTCTTGCATGTCTGTGTATCTCACAAAAGCAGAGGAGTGTTAATATCTGAAAGTTAATGCATTTATCAAAATCTGTATTCCAGTAAAAACATACTCACATTTTGCAATTTATATTTATTTTCAATTTTTTTACAAATGCTAGAAACTTTCCTGAGCTAATTAAGCAACTTCCATTTGAAACGGTAACAAATAAAAAAATATTTCTGCTGTACTGGACGTTGCCATTAAAACAGTAATTGTTTCCGGCTTTATTTTGCATTACTTCCCTCGCTTTGCAATGGTACCACCACAAATCACACAGAGAAGATCGTTTCGTGCACCTGGCGGAGCCATGAGCCGCACATTCCAAGTCTTTCCGGAAACTCGTTGGGATCAGAGCAAGCAAAGTTTTCGAAAACAGGAAAACATAAAATCGGAAAAATAAAACACAAAAATTCTCGTTTAAAGTCGCCCGCAAGGAACGTTTGACCAGTTGTGATGGTTATTCTTCCTCTTGCATATGCAAATTACCCGGATTGCGTTTTTATTCGAACGAAGGAACTTCGTGAGAGGAAAACGTAATAAGTTCAAACCTCCACAACAAAAGGCTTTGAGTAATTTTATTTTTCCTTACATTTCCCGCTTTTACTTGAAGAACTGTTAAATGCCAGATACGTGACAGAGCCATTTTTGACCACTATAAAATTTAAAAGGAAATCTAGAAATTTGATTTCTTTACTAAACTACTCATTTCACAGATTCGTGTTCCCGTATTATGTTGATATTTGAGGGACTGTTGCATTTTTTAGTAAATTATAAGACTGAGTGTAATTCATAAGTTGGTATTAAGTATTTTGGTTTCCTTAAAATAATACTTGTACATTGTAAATTTCTTAAAATAGGTGATTGTTTGCAAATTTTGTGAGAGATTTTGATTAGGCAGGTACATCTAATTAATGAAGGAAAAAAGTTAATTAACTCTTGATAAAGGAGACTAAGGAAGAAATTACTGTCTACAGCGGACAGTATTTTTATAATCTCGAAATGACTCAGGTGAATATATTTTGAATAGAAAGCTGTATTTCCAGAATTTTAGAAGAAAAATGTTCCTCTTTTCAGTGTAAAAATAATACGTGAATATAGATATCAGAATCGCTAAGAGCACAATAAATATCATAAACAATATCATTCATAGCAGAGGGAAAATTGAGCAATTGTTGCTTTATACAGGAATTTGAGATAAAGCCAAAGGCTTATATAAAAAATCTGATGTGGGCATCACATGACTTCCTTATCCTATTAAATTACATATATTTTTTGCTGCACTTCAGCTAGACTTATTCCTCAAATAGTTGTAATTTAATTAACCGATCTCTTAAATCAAGTTGAAAATGACATCAAAAATTGTAAATTTTCAAGTTAAATACCCCAATCCTTCCGATTTAAGTTAGAAAGGGCGGTACGAAAATAGATATAATTGCAGCTCCACATACAAAATTTCAACGTTCTACAGGTAGTAATTTTTTAGTTATAAAAGATACATACATACATGTATGCATGTATGTAATTTTTTAGTTATAAAAGATACATACATACATGTATGCATGTATGCGTACGTACAGACGTAAAAAAAGTTCCCTTTTGAATCCATTTTTAAATCCCTCTTACAATCTGATTTGGAAAAAACAGTCCTTTGTTCTATCCGCACGTGTAGAGATCATTAGAAAAATCGTAAAAAGTGGATTCGGGAACGTTAAAAATGGATATTTCTTTTGAAATATGATACCCAAACCTTTTCGCGATTTTAACACTTCCTTTACTTCGCACAAAGAACTGGAAAGGTATTTACTTTAAAAGTTGTTTCAAAAATTAAATCGTTATTTATGAAAGTCAAGTCTAAAGTCAAAGAATAGTATCATCAGCATTTACAGTATTGGTTTTCTTTACAGGGAACAAAATAATAAACAAAACTTCAAGTTCTGAAAAGTAGCAAAAATACTGATTCTGTTGTCTTCTCCCCAGACATGAGTCATAGTGTAAGTCCAGATGCAGAATATCATTTATTGTATGGAAAACTTAAAATTTGCTGTGACAATAGATAACGGATATTTGAAAGGCAGGGGCAAAAATTAATGGAGTTACTCTCGCAAAAGAAGAAAGAAAAGTTTATAGAAAATATTTTTTAATATTAGGTTGATCGTAAATTCCAAAGCCTCAAATAATTAACTAAATATTATGTTATTGTAAGCAGATATAATATGGACTATCAGTGTCTTCTTATTTGGTAAAATTATAATGAAATAATGTTTTGTTTTTATGCTCTATGTAAAATGCACGTAGTAGCAATATATTTTCAGTGCCTTTTACAGAGTTCTCCTTTGCAGAAAACAGTATAGGTTGCCCAGAAAGTCCTACAGTTTCATTAGCTCCTTAGACAAACATAGGTTTCAAAACTGCTGAGAAATATGAAAAGCTCATTCCTTACAACTATTTACAAAATAGTAGGATTTTTGGATTGAAACTGGAGATATAGAAGAAATTCCAAACTACGTAAAAGAAACACTAAAGTTTCCATGTTAATTGCGATTAAGAAAAAGTGCTTTAATCACAATTAACTTATATTTAAAATTTATATTTAAAATATAAGGGAAAATAACCGTGAATTTATAAATATTACTAATAAAAGAATTTACACTCACGTTTGTGAAAATTGCAACACCATGAAGGACTTACGCGAGTGAGCTGAAATTTTCAGGAAATGCAAAGTAGCGCATGATATGCAGATGATTAGAATTGCAAATCCGTAGCGCATGCGTATGCTGAGCAGCGCCCTCTGAACGGCTGATGGATCCGAATAAAGAGACGGCTGTAGCGAGGCGTGTATGGTTATCGGTGGTTATCTGCTAGTGGTAAACGTTAACTCAATCTGTACTTATGCCTCGTCGACGAAAGAGAGCGAGATTTGAACAACTTACAGAGTTTGAACGAGGGAGAATCATCGGCCTTCGTGAAGCTGGATTGTCGTATCGTGCAGTAGCCTCTCGTGTGCAGCGTAACAGCAGCACAGTGATGCGCGTTTGGAAGCAGTGGACGGACGAGTGTCGGACAACTCGGAAATCCGGGAGTGGACCCCGAAATGTGACGTCAGCTCGCGATGATAGACACCTGGTCCGCATGGCGCGGACGGACCGTACAGCTTCCTCTAGACAATTGGCAGCACTGTGGTCAATAGCTACAGGTGTTTCATTGTGTGCTTCATCAATTCGTAGACGTCTGCTGCAGTGTGGACTGCGCGCACGGACTCCTTTATACAGGATCCCCCTAACGCACGACCATCGCCGCCTGCGGCTACAATGGGCCAATCAGCATAGAGACTGGCGTGCTGATTGGCAGCATGTCGTGTTTTCTGACGAATCCCGCTTTAATTTGTGGTACCATGATGGCCGCATTCGTGTCAGACGCTATGCCGGTGAACGCCACCTTCCGGAGTGCATTATCGAACGCCACAGTGGACGAACACCCGGAGTTATGGTCTGGGGCGCCATAGCATATCATAGACGATCTCAATTGCTACGAATTGTGGGCAATCTGAACAGCAACCGGTATATCCGTGAAGTTCTACAGCCCGAAGCTGTTCCCTTCCTTCAAAGCTTGCCAGGCGCTGTATTTCAACAGGACAATGCCCGCCCTCATACTGCTCGGATTGTTAAATCCTTCTTTGCAGCGCAGCAGGTACAGCTTCTTCCTTGGCCTGCGTGTTCCCCGGATATGTCGCCAATTGAACATGTGTGGGATGTCATTGGTCGGCGTCTTGCTCGTGATCCTCGTCCTGTTGCGTCTGCAGACGAACTTTGGGTACGCGTACAAACGATATGGAATGCTCTTCCTCAGTCAGACATTCAAACTTTGTTTGACTCCATGCCACGTCGTGTAGCAGCACTTATTGCGGCGCGTGGTGGCCACACAAAATACTGATTCTGATCTCTTGTTCTTGTTTGTTTGCTTTGAACATTTAATCATTTATTTTTACCACTACCACTCAACTGTGTATTAAATTGCATTCAATTATGACGATTCCTTCTTGGTGTTGCAATTTTCACAAACGTGAGTGTATAAATATTACTTATATTTAAAATATATTTAAATGCAATTTCCCGAAGAACATAAAATGTCTTCTTAGGTACCCGAAGAAAATATAGGAATAGTTTAAAAAGTTTTCAACATATCTTTAAAGCGCTTATAAGGTATTTCTCCCGCCTTCTTCGCATGGCTTCGTGTTTATTGGTCAGCACGCTCCGCGCGTATTCGAGAGGTCCGTGGTTCGAGTACCGGGGAGGGCATAGCTCAATTTTTCATCTCTCATGTTTTCAAAAAAATACCTAATGTCTCTACAAATCTTGCACTGGAATCAGTCCATTTTTGTTTCAGACGTTATTGCAATCTGTCGTGTTTATTTCTAGGGCACTGCTCATTTTTTACTTCTGCTTCCAAATAACTTAATGTCTCTACACGCTTCTTTGGTACATCTCTTAACCACAGCATTAAAAAAATCCTTTTTACTTTTGAATTATCGTTAACCGTGAATAGAGCAACTAGCAGGTACTTTTGCCACGTAGACAGAAATCACGGGTATAAAGACTTGTGTATAAAAACCTCCGTTACTAGAATCTCTACCTATATATACAACGATATGAGCTTAATTGTATTTACATGACTCTTATCTATACACATGCATTCCAAGCAACAGAAACCAGCAATCATCTTCGAATAACTTTTATTCAAAGTGATGATTTTTCATGTAAGCAACAGCTTTTTTATGATAAAAGAATGTGCTTATGATGAAAAGTGCTACGTGCATGCTCAATTTAGATTAAATTAATTTATTGCATTTTATTATATAGGTTTTCCTGCTAACAACAAAGTTGCACTTCATTCAGGAGAACAGAATATGCAAATAAAACATTTTATGAGGTTGATAATTTTTTAAAATGTGTTACCTAAATTTTGATAAACATAACAACAACAAAGTTTAATTACTGTAACGTATTTAAAGCGCTGAATATTAGATATTGTGATAACATTGTGTGCGGTTGCTACGCTACCAACGTATTTATCTGTAAAGAATATCGCATCAACGAGCTAATGTAATCCAAAGCTGTATGTAAGTACAGCTTTGATGTAATCTTCATCTAGTTATGCGCGCGCCAGTCTTTAAAATGATTACGAAAATGTTTAGTGAGTTGTTCTGAAGATTTTTTGTAAAATAAAGTTTGGTTGCTCGTTCAAATTAGTGAGTGTTATTTAAAACTTCATTACATTACTATTGAAATTTTAATTTACGTGTGTGAAACAGTCAGTTAGTATATGGGTGTAGTAATAAATAATAGTCAGTTACTGACTGAGATGTGTGAAATAGTCAGTTAGTATATGGGTGTAGTATAGTATTTTACGTGTGTGAAACAGTATATGGGTGTAGTAATAAATAATATACTCGATAGCAAATAATAGATTTCAGCTTTTATAATTAATAACAGCGTAATACAACTTAAGTAATTTGCTAGTAAACATCATTATTTATTATTTTTAACATTATTTTTAAGTCTAGATGTTATGAATAATTTAGGGTAACAGAAAAATTAAACATGACGTATTATATTATTATCGTTTCATTAAAATATCAAGCAAATTGTTCTTAAAATGTCAGCTAATGATGCTAAAAGCTCTGTGTAGTTTATTAGCATATTGTAATCGCACGAGTTTAAAAACTGGAACTAAAAAATTTAAATAATTTGAACAATTTTATCTAATTGATATATAGTTGTCTATTTAATTATATCTTAAGCATAGTTTAAATATTTTTTGTAATATTATAAGTTTATCACTTTTAAATTTAACACTAAAAAAACCTATGATTTTTTATTCCTTTTTTTAACTCTTAACTTAATATAAAATCCTGGTGATTTAAAGCTCTTAGATATTTGTGCAAAATTCCGTAATCTGAAATTAGCCGTCAAATCTTCATTTTCTGAGAGTTCTCTACTAACAACTACATACCACAGTTTCATGACAAAACTGCAATCAAGTTTTCGATAAAAATAAAATAATTTCAGTTTAGTGAAAAGTATCTTGAATTTGATTTTATTCTTTAAAATATGTTTTCATCTATACTCATGTATGTTTTCATCTTTGTTTTACCTATGTTTGAATTCTGTTCTTTAAAATACGTTTTCAGCTATGCTCACATAAACTTTATTAATTACATATTAACATCCACATTATTTCGTTAATACCTCAGTAAATCTCTATACTGCAAATGAATACATTATTATGATATTATTTTCTTAATTAAGTTTTATACTCTGTATTTAGTGCTATCGGAAACTCATTACTGTTTTCCAGTAAGATATTATGTGTTCTTCCCTTTTCTTCAATTAATTCTTACAAAAATCAAACTCACTTTAAAGCACCCATGAATCAATGATAAAAATTTATTTTGTTAATATATATGAAGTCTATTTACATAGTTTTAAAATCAAAGAAGTATGGAATGACTCTTTAGGTCAGTTAAATAAGAATTCAGAGAAGAAAAATAGCTTATTAATTTTAAAGTGTAATGGAACGAATTGAACTATAAACTATTCAATAGTTATATATAACTATAAGCTATATATAAGTATTGAACTGAACTGTTACACTGAATTATTCTTACTATTTGACTCCTAACATTTTCTTTAAAATATTCCTTTCAAAAAATATATTCTTCAATCAAAATAACTTAATTACAATTTCGCATGCTCTACGGATATATCTTCGTAATCAATTAAATATTATTTCTATGAATTCCTAAAAACATTCAGAGAGATTAAGTGGTAAATAAGTTTCATTACTGAACACATTCATGGATATTAAACTATGAATACAGAATCTTTATAAATGACCAAAAATGGGAGCCAGCAGTTCTCTCTGTCGGCTTTGAACTGCACACTTCTTTTACGATGCTCTGTGACGTCACAGGAGTTCGAAGTTGCAACGTTGAGGAGCATCGTAAAGATTCACGATGTACATAGGAGTGCTGTACTAGAAATTTTTCTCTGTTGAGAAGAAAAGGACAGATTTATTTTGCATCGTGTAAGAAAAGAATATTCGTTTCAAAGCTGAAAGCTTAAATTTTAAATCGCATTGTTTGGAGAACTTCTACAGCTCTGGGACAGCATACATTGCATCACGATTTTTATTTCCTTTTGAAGGATTGGGAGCTGTTTAGTCCGCTTTTCTCAGGTCATTTTCAATCATAAAGTCTAATGAAATCTGAACTTCAATTAATCATATTCCAAATCATTATAAATAAATAATAAGGATATTCCAATAAGAATTATATGATTGGTAAAAATAAATGACGATCATGTTTAAAATATTATTTCCTTCACTAATTTCGATTTATGTCTAATATGCTCTAACAAATCATCATTCCTAAGTAGACGGTTCAAGAATAATTTGAGATAAGAATGATCTTCTCATACTCAGCTCATTTCTGCTTGACCGCATATGTTAACAAACCAATCTGTCATTCCTTGGGGTGGAAATAATCCATGGGATATGCAAGAGAAGCCCTTACATTCGGAAAAAGCGATTGACTGGTGTGTTTTATGGTATGATGATATCCCGAACCTTTTTGTTTTTCCGAAACGAAGAAGAGGAAAAAGTTACAGGGATCGGTGAGCGATATACATGAAAACAAGCTTTTATGGCCAAAATTGAAGGACATTGATATGGAGGACATATGTCTCCAACAAGACGGTGCCATATATTACATTGTTAAACCCACTACAGAGTATTCCAAAAAACATTTAATTAAAAGATAATTTCGTATAGTGAAACTGTTAGTTGACTTTCCATGAGTTGTGCTTTTAACTTCTTTAGATTGCTTCTTGTAAGTTTTTTTTTATGAATGGTCTATATAAACATACATTTACAACCGAAAATATCGCGGACGAAAACGTCGCGGAGAAAACAAAGCAAGGCGAAAACGTCCTAGTGCAAAACATCGTGAGAGAAAATAAAGCAAAGAGAAAACATTGTGATACAAAATATCGTGGTCGAAAATAATGCGTTTCAAAAACTTCGCAGTTTAAAAACACTGTCGTCGAAAATATCGTGGTAAAAAATAAAGTGCCTACAAGTCATCGCATGACAATAACATCTCACAGATGCATTTTTCAGGTTTTAAAAGCTGTAATTGCATATTGGCATCATGATCTGGGAGAGTATGAAGAGTATATAGATATTTTTACTTCTATATTTCATATTTTTGAAAGAACTTAATAAATTTTTGATGAAAAATTAAGAAGGAAACTTAAGTATTTAAAAATTAAAAATGAGTAGAAACTTAATGAAACTTATAACATTTAATAGAAATTTAAATTTAAATACTTAATTAAGAAAGGTCATTAATAAATTCATCTTTCTTATAAAGTATTACTGACAATCTTTCATGACAAATACAGTCCAAAAATGTTTAAGAAAAGGAAGATAATTAACAGTATGAGGTTGCGTCTATAAAAATTGCTTAGTTAATTATCAAATTCTTTTCTTTCACGTTTGTTAATCTGATATTGTTTTAGTGAAAATTATACTTTGTTTCGTTTCCGTTTATTCTTAAAGTGTCGTTAACATTTTCATGCATAGCATGTATTCAATTATTTGGATGTCGATTTGTTGGTTATGAAGAACGTCAGTTACGTAATATGCCATTATGGGATTTGATTTTATTGGATTATGCCAAAACGCGCTGGGACTATCTGCTTAAGAGGAGGGATGCCTTGCTGGAGGATTTTTTAAGGGAAAGTCTAGCTCATATACACGTTACACATGGGAAAACGACAAAAGCGGCCATGCAGCCAACCCGCTCGCCAGGATTCGAACCCCCAATCCAAACTACCACTGTTTAGCGAATATCTATTCATTAAAGACATGCTTGGTATTTCTTAATTTCCGCATGCCAGAAATCTATAGGAAAATTACATTAATATTTCGGAATGAGATTTTATTTTGCGGCGACGTTTTGTCCTCGGAATTTTTTAACTAGTAATTTTGGAGTTATTATTTGTTTATGAAAATTTTAATTAAAATTTAATAAAATAAAAACTTCACCGGACTGCCCCTTAGAGTAGACACATCTACGCAAGATTAAAAAGATACGGTGGAATCTTGAGTGTTCGCTTTAAAGGGGATTTGTCGATTATTTTTTAACCGTTCGTTAAAGAATCAATCATATATTTCCGATTCCAAAAAAGTTTTCAAAACGTTAGGTGTTAAATATATCAATAAATGCTGACATCAGGTATCAAAGAGGTAGTATCAAGCCTTAGGTTTCAGCAAATGAGAAGTATTGGCAATAATTTTACAGAAAAAAAAGGAAAAAAATTTGAAAACTATTAAGATTTTATATTACGCCCAGACCGGTGTTTTTTTTTTCATTTACAGACATATACACGTTTCGAGAACATTTTAGTTCCTCTCACATAGGCTAAAAAC
This sequence comes from Stegodyphus mimosarum, assembly GCA_000611955.2. NCBI lineage: Eukaryota > Metazoa > Arthropoda > Arachnida > Araneae > Eresidae > Stegodyphus > Stegodyphus mimosarum. The sequence continues at coordinate 251,851 of KK121642.1, read as the reverse complement.
ATTTAAAAATAGCATATATATATTTCCAACAGACAATCTCACTCGCTAGGAATAAAAATGTGTTACCATTGTTCTGTTTGAACTTTTTGAATTTTTAATCAAAAATTCCTTAAAGTTTTACAAAATAGGAAATAGAAAATGAAACAAATTTGAAATTCAAAATTAATTCAAAATTCGGGCTTCCAAGTGTTCCTACTCGCGTGGAAGGCTACGTTATTCAAAATTTGATGGCTCTAGGTACAGTTGTTATTTCACAGTAGGAGAAACATGCATACGTTCATGTATTCTTCATTATTTAGTTTCATTAAATATAATACAGAGTGATAATATTTGGTGGCTACAGTCTGAAAAGGGATTCGGGCATTTAAAGTGATTCGACCCGCAATGTCGTTTTGAGACTAATAGCACTTCTGGCCTAACGCCCATTCGGGCTAATAATATTATACAATTAGATTTAATTAATATAAGAACAAGAACATATTACATGAAAGTAGCATTCCTTCCTCAAAGATCATTAGTCCGAATTCTCGATTATATGTTTGGGAAATAAGCGTTTTACAAATTATTTTTTTCATTGCTTCTTAAAGTTATTAACAACGGCAAAAAGTTTACTATTTTTTAGAGGAAACTCACATATTTGATGCACTGAATAGTAACCTGAACTTTAGTTAAAAGATTATCATTCTTAGCTGGAAAAACTGAATCCTGAAACTGTAATCGTGTTTCTTTAGATGAAGAGAATAAGATCTTGCTTCTTTGAAATTACTCGTGGTGCTGAATGTTTGCAAATATAAATGAATAAAACACAGAAGTATGGATAAAAAAAGGAAAAATAAGTGTATAGGTTTATTTCAGGCGAAGAATGGTGATACAATAACTCAGAACGAAATAGTCTGGAGGTGGTATTGTATTCAACAAGGAAAATGAAATAGAAACGATGGTCACGATGAGATTCAATGTGTAGAGAGGATGAGAAGTTGTTAAAGTGTACAGATGATTAAATTAGGTTAAAATTCAGTGGTATCATAACTTGGTGAACGGAAAAAAAGTCACCCGGAACAAAGGGAAACGGAAAGGAGGACACCGGAAAATAAGGAACGGAAAAAAAGGAATTATAATAATCTCGCCAAATAATATCGCCAATCGGAGTCGGGGAAACCAGCCAAATTCTAATTTAAGCAGTAGGGTATAAGGGCCTATCTTGGAGGAGGTATTAAGGGTAAGACACTGAGCTGGCTGCAGCCTAGCAAAGTCATTTCGAAAGCAGGTTTCTCCAACTTGCCCCTGGGAAAATCGCATATTCTTCTCCGCGTTTGTTTCACCCGTTTGAGGAAACCGACCCACGCTGAGGGCCGGTCATCCCGAAGGGATGAATTCATGGGCAGCAAATTTTTCTTAATGATTGCCGGCCATGAAACTAAATAATTTCATCCCTAACTGAAATCTAGCAGTTTGTTCACAGTCCGCAGCTCTTTTTATTCCCTTATATATGCTGCCGATATGGAATCCGTTATTTCATAAAATAACTAGTTTCATTAATTACTTAATTGGTTAAAGTGCATAAAATTAATGGATTCTGTGATTTAACTAGTTATTTTATAGAATAGTGATTGCCTTGTCGTTAAAGTATTAATAAAGACCCTTCGTTAAAGTGTTGATAAATAACGAATTGCTAGTAAAGACAGCACGCTAAAGCTGCTTTTATGCCTGCAGGACTAAGTAGTCTAATAATTTTATAAGCTGCAAAAAATTAAATAGAACTATTGGTGCAATATAGTCTGTTATTTTTATTACAGTTTAACTAATCTAGCAATAATATTATATTATATATTCTGTTTTTCTTTATTATTTATCAGTTAATCTATCCTTAATATGAAATATAACTTTCGAAACATTAACGATTCATCATCAGTTAATTTATAAAACCACAGATTTGTTTTAGCGTCAATTTTTTTTCATTTTAACGGTTTATCATTAGTTAGTTTATAGAACTAGTCATTTTTAGTATAATTAGCTAAACTGACTAGGCTAGTTTTCTTTTCATGAAATACCTACTTATTCGATGAAATTACTGAATTATACGCTTTAGAGGTAATGTATATTGTCCTATATTTATTTTATATTATGATTTTTCCCATATGTAAATATAGATATGTGCATACACGCAATCTAATCGGCTTAATGCATTTTCATTTATAGAATATTGCACTTCAGAATGTCAACAGTGACCTTTTGTCTGAAGACCATCTCCTAAGATTACCAGTATTTCTGAGAACTTGGAAATCGGTGCTGAGAGTTCTTTCTCTAATTCGCAAGAGATCAAAATCTTACGAATCTGTGTTAGTCATCTTAGAGAGGGTTTACTGTACTTTCTGTTCCTAACTGTAGCAATTTATTAGTATGAAAAAATTTCCTGTTGTAGAATATAATCCTTTCATGCAAGCCCTGTTAAAAGAAAAAAATTTAATAAAAAAGCAAAATTTTCATCGCATTCAAAATTACATTTTGTGGGCGAAGTAGTAAATTGTTCTGACTTTCTTATCCGTTAAATTATGCTATTTCTGAATTTTTAACTTTCTAATTTAACATTTATTTTATTTTACCCTTTTTAAACCCAAAGGGACGTTAGACCCAAAAGGCTATTAGTCTCAAAATGGCGTTTTCTTTCTGAGTTGGTTTAGTTTTCAAACTGTTGCCACTAAATATTTTTGCCATGTACTACCTTTAAAGAAACTAAATAAAGAGGAATCTGCATGAATATTTCTTGCATTGTCAAAAAATAATAGTACCTAGAGCTATTAAATTTTGAATAACTAGTCTGGCAACCGAACATGGGCACTTTGAAGCAGGAATTTGTTTCATTAGCTGTAAAACTTTGACGAATTTTTCATTAATAAACTCAGGGATTTCAAAGCGTGCAGTGGCAACACTGGACTGAAAAAAAATTTATCTCCAGCGCGTGAGACTGTATCAGAAATTCTAAAGATATGCTCTTTTTAAATATTTGTGATATTGCTGTTGAACTGAATTTTATGGTTAAGTGGTTAAGTGCAAACAACATGATATTTAATAAATAAAGGCAGCACACACAACGTTAAAAAAGCTCCCTTTTGGGCGTAATATAAAATATGAAAGCTTTAAGATTTTCTTTTCTTTTATGTCTTTTTTCATCCAAATATAAACTGCAATATTAACAAAACTGACGTCGGTTCCTACTTCCGAAAGGAATTGAAGGTTAATTGATTAAGGCGCAGAGGCTTTCTGTTCTGGAAAGAATGTTTTTAAGGAGCACTTTATAAAGGAGTTTTCGTATTTACTTTGTACACTTAAAAAGCACGTACACTCTATGCACTTATATCTATAATATAACTTTGAATTACATTGTCTAATTATCACCTTGAAAGAACGGTAGTGGCACTTGATGGATAAAATTTTATTCCCCATTAAGGCTTTTATTTATGGGATTGGACATTCCACACCGAAACTGCGTATGATCGACAAGGCATAACGTCGATACACGTGGAATTGACATTGGCATGCGACCGGTAGTTATCAGCATATAAACGACACGATAAAAAAGAAATTTTAGTAATGATATAATAATGAATAAAAGGTTTATTGTACATTTTTTACTTGCACAGAGTTTTCACAAACATACAATCAACATTACATACAATCTGTCGATATGTAATCGACATTTTCATAATAGCTAGCCGTGTGTAACCAAGAAAATAAGAATTTGATCAAATTAGCAATTTCCAGGATAACTGCATAGGATCGAAAGCGATCCAAATCGAAAACAGTTATTGAGCTGTTGTTTTGATCCTACGCATTACCGATCGTGTTCGTCATTTTCGTCCTTACGAAAGAAAGATTTGAAATAATACACGAAACTATTGCATGTCCACAAGAAATAACATTTTTCGTTTATTTACCAATTGTCAAAGTGGGCCACCAGTAGTCGAAAGATAAACTCTCTTAGTTCTGTCTGAATCTCTCCCTGCGAATAAACCTGTTGTACAGATATTTTAATGGTTTTGCCTTATGCGTAATGTGAATACATGTCAGCTTCCCTCAGAAAGTCCTCTATGATGCAACCCTTCCCTAAATGAGACAATTCTCTCGCAATTTTCTAACAAACATACTAATACAACAGCTTTTTTTAATGATGTGGTAAAATGAAGCATTAAAAAACGAGCTTCTTAATAACATTTTGCAACAGATCTTATTTTGCAGCTTTAGAATGATACCTCTAGTTTGATTATCCAGAACTCGATATATTGAATAAATTCGAGCTAAATAAAATTCATAATTAATGCGAAAGCATTTTTTTAGCAAATTTGATATGTGTTTTCAGTTATAAACTGTATTTTTCCTTCTGCACTTGCTGCGCTAGAAACAGGTTATGTTCTGCTTTTCTTTAATTTTTAATCAGGACCGTAACAGAAATGTTTCCTGACCAAGAGGTGAAAATTGTTGAAAGCAGTTAAATGCGGTTTTCCTATTTATGAGAAAACTTTATTATGAGTTTGGAGATAAAATATACGTATAAATATTATATTTCTCATTTATCGTTGCAGAATCATTAGGATTTATTTGGAAGCAAAAGTCATGAAAAATGAGCAATGTCCTCGCCGGGACTCGAACCACGGACCTCTCGAATACACGCCGAGCATGCTGACCACTACACCCCGAAGGCATGCTAAGAAGGCGGGAGAAATACCTTACAGCATGTTTCAAATAATTAGTAAGAAATATGAATTCGAATGCAGCAATTGTAGTTGTAATTCTAAATAAACTATTTATAACATTTTTATCAATGAAGCAACAATCGCATAATTAAAAAAATGAATGCAAAATCCTATTCTTATTGTTATGAGCTCAAGTTATATGTTTCAAGAGCTTTCCACTCCGAATTAATTACTTTTCAGACTTAAAATTGCAATACAACCTTTGTATTTTAAATTTTGTTATCAGTTTCTTAGCAGTTCTAAAACAAGCATCATGCAGAATTTCAATACCATTAGAAAAGGACTTAAAAAGAGTTGATGAGGAACTTCCGCCTATCTTTTGGCTTTTTTAATTGTAGAAATGCATGGAGTTAACCAGTTTCTAAGGTTCTCATTAACTAAAGCCCTTGTAAGTTTTAACAAGCAACATGTTTATGAGGAAACGATAATTCAGATAAGTATTATCTAAATTATTGTTTCCAAGTCATTCCCAGTATCATCCAGGCCGGCGCCAAAGCGTTTGCAATCGCTGCGGCCGCGCCGGGCGGCAGAATTGAGCGGCGGTAAAATTTTTAGAACTTTGGAAGAAACGGGGCAGCAGAATTTTGAAGTTGTAGGGTATGCATCGTGCAGCAAAAAGTCTAGCCCCGGGCTGAGTATTATTTCATGTCCTAAAACTTTGTAAATCAGCGACCAAATTTATATGTCTCAAGTTAATCTGCAAAATTTACTTTTGCAAATTTAAATTAACACGTATTATGTTAGTACTTTTTCTGGCAGTTGTACAATTAAATATGTTTAAAATGTATTCATTAATATTTCACTAATTCCAATTTTTCATTAGCATTCATATATAGCATAACTATATACTTTAGCATAACTACGTGAAGTGTGAAATTATTAATCGATTACACACTTTAACCAATTGGCTAGTTATTTCATGAAATACTAAGTTATTCTATGAAACAATTAATTTATGCGCTTTATAGGTAACATACATTTGTAAAGTTGCATCATTAATAACGACCACTGATAAGTCAAAATTCATGAGGCGAAACTTAGCTCAAAATATCTTAGTCATATTTTCATGGTTTAAAATTTAAAATTTCGGTCATTTATGGCGGAATATTTTCAGTTATAAAGCATTAGTGGCAGTTATTAATTATGGATGAAATAAATCCTACCAAGCAAATTTCGTAGCATTGGCTTCTTTTTGCATTTGAATACAAATACGAATGTGTTGCATTAGATAAATATTTGACTAAGGGCGTAAGTAAGTGAATTTACAACTAAGTGCGTGAGAAACCATGAATCAAAGGTATTAAGTAATACAATGTTGCGTCTCAGAAATTATAGGCAGAAGAAAATAATTTTTGAAAAAGCAAAGAAATTTAAAGTTATTCTGAAGAAGTTTTCTACAATGATATTTACTTGATAGAGCCAACGCATAAATGCTGTTAAATTATTAATAAATCATCATTTTGCGGAGTACCTTGATTAGAATTTCATATTTCTTTTCAAGCGGGAGACCACTAGAGAGAAAAAAATAAGCAATGAAAAAAGTCACTCAAGCAAAAAATATTATAGAATACACCTCTTTATTATAATTAGAACTAATTTATAAGAAATTAAACAAAACTACGTTACATTAAAATACCATTGATAAAAGTATATCCCAGGAAAAATATGCCCATTATTCGTAGTAATATATAATGTTCCCTTAAAAATAATGCAATATTTAGCAATCATACTTAGCAGTGTCGATTTTCGAAGAAACACAAAATCCGCAAAATTTTGCAAGCAAATACACAATTCAATACTTTGCAAATAAGCCACACTTGATCAAATAAGCCATAGGCTTATAACAATTGTTCAGGAGTAATTTAATCAGGTAATATTTTAAATGTTAATATGCAAAATATAGTATTAATGATAAATACGCATAAATTTTACACTTGATTTTATTTTAATTATGCAAGTATTCGACATAATAGACATTTACCTTTTTTTAATAATATAAATTTTGCGGGGAGAAAGTTTTACATTGAGTTGGAAATAAATTTATGTATTCTGAAGTAAAAATTTACATTCATTCAGATAATGATTTATGTGTACTGAAAATTGTTTTTTCATTTTATGAAAACTTTATCTGGAGAAATTGAATTTAGAAACTTTCTGCATTGGCTATAATTTCCTCCCTTCTGCAGAGATTGGTATATAAATGAGCCATATTTTGTCGAATGCCGTTACGACATTGGAGTAGGACAGTGTCCGTTTATTTATACGACGTTCCCATCACCGCATTTTTTACGATCATTATGTGTTCATATATATATAAAGATTCACAGTGTTATTACGTAAATAACAGCATTATACGTTATGCGAAGGGGATTAAATTGAATCCAAATTCAAAATATTTATATGCATTTTCATTCATATTTCTGCTAATTTTATTTTCATGGGGAAAGTTAACCAAACACTAATGATATAAGAAAACTGGCAGTTATTTGTGTTCTAAATTCTTAATAGAATACATAATGCAGCTCATCAGCGCTCCAGCTGTCGCTTAATACTGATAGTTCGACAGGTGCTCAAATCCCAGCAAACACGCTGGTTGCAAGAGAATTTAGTTATTTCCTCATGTGTAAAGTTAATACGATCTAGTTTCTCTTTCTCATACTTCGTGAAGTCCTCCACTAAGGCATCCCTTCTCTTACACAGATAGCTCCCGTGCTTTGCCATGATACAAATAACCTGAGAAGAAATGAGGAGAAAATGCAGTAGATACTAGCTAGTCAAGGGATAGAATAATTGTTAATAGATGTAGCAGAACATTTTTGAAATCATTTCTTGAGTACCAGTGTTCGGGAGTTCGAGAGTTGTTAAATGTTAAATAACTTCAGTGCCTTTAATTGAATCTTAAAATTGGGTTGATGGAGCTGAATTTATTGAATCATTTGCTATCAAAGACGAATCTTTGGCGGTAGTGCTTGCTACAATTCTGAAATTGAAAATTTGCGAATCCATGGGCAACGTCCATGATTATTACATCAAACACGTCTAATAATTAACGTAAAAACTCAAAATTTCATAGTTATTGGCCTATGTTTTATTACGTGATTATTCTTGCTCAAATTTTTGGAAACTAGGGATAAATTAAAAATTGGAATTCTGCATAGCCAAGTTAAATTATTAAATGCATTTAATTTTCCGATACGTTTTAGGTTCTGAATACGAAAAGCTCTCACGTATGATTTATTTGGTGCGCAACCCAGAGAGCAAAATGAATAAGTTTCTTTAAATTAGTTTCGTTTATTTGATTATAACAAAGCGCACGATGGCTATCTGCCTAACAGAAGGCGCTTTGTGGAGGGCTTTCTAGGTAAAACTGGCTCGTAACCATATTATATTTGGGAAAAACCACGAAAATGCCCATGCAGTCAACCTCTTTGCTAGTAATCGAACCCAGGTCTAACTACCAGTATTCTGTGACTCAACTGTTCGGCAGCTTATAAGTTTTCTTAAGCTTTACACGTAACTGTAATGAATGTAACTAATAGGAGGGAAAATCCTTTCTAAGATATCCATCCATGTTTCTAGTTGATTTTGGCACTCTGTGAAGAATCTTAGAGATCACCTGTTGATCTTTGATGGTGTTCATTGCAAGTGTTTTTTTATATTTTTAGAAATGCTGGTCCCTTTTGGAAGTGATTGTCTTAGGAAGGTGGTCGCCAACCGTGCATGGGCTACTAGATGGTTCGGATCTGGATGGATCGCGAACTGGTGCATTGTAAAATACATTAAATCCTCTCTAAGACGATCATCCACGTTTCTAATTATTTTGGTCTTCGGTGGAAGTGGTCATCTTAGAAAGACAATGCTCGGTACAAGTGTTCATTTCTACTGTGGAAATACTGGTCACTTTCGGAAGAGGTCGCGACAAGAGGGTTCATTGTATAGTAAATGTTTAAATCGAAATCACATGGCTTAATTAATCCATTTTAATTAGATTTTAAAATTTTAATATAATTTTGAAATGAACCTCTTAATTTTTAATAACTGTAATTTTCTTGTTTTCCTGTTCAGACTTACATGCAAAATTCAACAATTATTTCCTGTGCAAATACGTTACTTTTAATTAAAATCAAATCAGAAAAACAAAAAATATGCCACACTTAAATAGCTAAAAATTGTGTAATATTCTTATCGCAAACCTTGACTAAATTGCATCTACAGCGGTTTGTTCTAATACTGCTTTTAACGCTCTGATAAATTCTTTTTCAATCATGCAACAATATTTCACTGAGCCACAGCTTAAGGCTATAACTAGATGGAATGCGAAGGGAGCGATTACTGATGACAATGACCCGCTGGTCAACCCTCTATTTTGACACTCGTACAGGCCAGCAGCTCGCTTATCTTCTTACAATTATCGTCAGAACTTTCCCCTAATCCGAAGTTACGGTTGCTATGATAAAATTTTTCTCTCCCAGCTTGGCAATACTTCTAAACATACCTTGTTTTTCCCATTGCAAAAGAAGGGTGACTTATTTTCCGGTGCCCTTCTTTCCTTTCCTTTTTTCCAGGTGACATTTTTTCCTACAACCCGTAACTCTGTTCAGTGGTCTCATAACTAGTGTTTGTTGAGTGCTCCATACAGTATGAAAGAATACCAACACTGCGTCTAGAAAAGGAGAGAATGAACGCGATACAACATTTTGCACATTTTGAATAAAAACAATTCAAAGCAATCTTCATAATTTTTATAGCTATTTTAATTAATTCCTGCTTTGAAGAGAACGTGGTATGCTTTGTAAAATTTTTTTGTTAAAAATTTCTTCTTTATGCGGTACTCGCACGTCAATTACGATTTCATAAAACCATTTTCTAATATTTGCATTAATCAACAAACACTGTCAGGACTTCTGTTCCCTTCTGATTGTTTTTGAAAACGTAACTGGAGTCCTGAGTAGGAACAGGGAGCTTACCCAAAGTTATGTTCGTGCGTGTGTAGAAAACAGAACAAAGATAAGAAAGATTAAATTTACCCTTTATTTCTCACAGCGTACAGCCGTTTCCGCACTTCGGGATACAGAGACCAGCACTTATGGTCTAAAACGTAGAAAATACGAATTAAACTAACTTAACTGAATAAGAACTAAACTTAGATGCTTTACAGAGAGTCGCAAAGCCTTTTAACACTACGCATGTAGTGAGCGGAATGAAAAAACTACAATATGTCTTCAAAAATCAGAGAGAAACCAATTTTTTGGCCTTAAAGTCAAACACGAAAAGCACACGCATGGTAAAGCAGCGAGAAGTCGTTCTCTCTCTTTCTTTCCGGCTAAAAGCCATGTCTTAAATACACTCACGTTTGTGAAAATTGCAACACCAAGAAGGAATCGTCTTAATTGAATGCAATTTAATACACAGTTGAGTGGTAGTGGTACAAATAAATGATTAAATGTTCAAAGCAAACAAACAAGAACAAGAGATCAGAATCAGTATTTTGTGTGGCCACCACGCGCCGCCATAAGTGCTGCTACACGACGTGGCATGGAGTCAAACAAAGTTTGAATGTCTGACTGAGGAAGAGCATTCCATATCGTTTGTACGCGTACCCAAAGTTCGTCTGCAGACGCAACAGGACGAGGATCACGAGCAAGACGCCGACCAATGACATCCCACACATGTTCAATTGGCGACATATCCGGGGAACACGCAGGCCAAGGAAGAAGCTGTACCTGCTGCGCTGCAAAGAAGGATTTAACAATCCGAGCAGTATGAGGGCGGGCATTGTCCTGTTGAAATACAGCGCCTGGCAAGCTTTGAAGGAAGGGAACAGCTTCGGGCTGTAGAACTTCACGGATATACCGGTTGCTGTTCAGATTGCCCACAATTCGTAGCAATTGAGATCGTCTATGATATGCTATGGCGCCCCAGACCATAACTCCGGGTGTTCGTCCACTGTGGCGTTCGATAATGCACTCCGGAAGGTGGCGTTCACCGGCATAGCGTCTGACACGAATGCGGCCATCATGGTACCACAAATTAAAGCGGGATTCGTCAGAAAACACGACATGCTGCCAATCAGCACGCCAGTCTCTATGCTGATTGGCCCATTGTAGCCGCAGGCGGCGATGGTCGTGCGTTAGGGGGATCCTGTATAAAGGAGTCCGTGCGCGCAGTCCACACTGCAGCAGACGTCTACGAATTGATGAAGCACACAATGAAACACCTGTAGCTATTGACCACAGTGCTGCCAATTGTCTAGAGGAAGCTGTACGGTCCGTCCGCGCCATGCGGACCAGGTGTCTATCATCGCGAGCTGACGTCACATTTCGGGGTCCACTCCCGGATTTCCGAGTTGTCCGACACTCGTCCGTCCACTGCTTCCAAACGCGCATCACTGTGCTGCTGTTACGCTGCACACGAGAGGCTACTGCACGATACGACAATCCAGCTTCACGAAGGCCGATGATTCTCCCTCGTTCAAACTCTGTAAGTTGTTCAAATCTCGCTCTCTTTCGTCGACGAGGCATAAGTACAGATTGAGTTAACGTTTACCACTAGCAGATAACCACCGATAACCATACACGCCTCGCTACAGCCGTCTATTTATTCGGATCCATCAGCTGTTCAGAGGGCGCTGCCCAGCATACGCATGCGCTACGGATTTGCAATTCTAATCATTTGCATATCATGCGCTACTTTGCATTTCCTGAAAATTTCAGCTCACTCGCGTAAGTCCTTCATGGTGTTGCAATTTTCACAAACGTGAGTGTACTTATACAGTTTGCAACCGCATTTACATACACAATACTAGTCGCTCTTATTCTGGTCGGAAAAGGAAAATAAGAGACGATAACATAGTTTTAAAATAAAATAAACGTTAATAAAGCTTAAAATCCTTACAAGACATTATAAATATTTTCAAGGTGATGGCTGGATTTAGTATAAAATGTTTGATTACTATTGTATAACTTCATAAATATGTGATTTCATTGGAAAGAGATTAAAATGTTATGTTACTTATTATTCGTATTGTTAATTTTTGTAAAAAAACCAGAAAAAGATATGAATTAAATCGATGTTTTTAATACAATTAATTGATGAAATTATATATTAATTTAATTAATCCGTATGCATGAATACATATACAAAAGAGGCAGAGAGCTTTATCAAGATACAAACAAACGGCGATGCAAATATGTTTAGTAAACACTATTAGTAGAAATTTTTCTGGATATGTCAGCTGTAAAACAAACAAATACAATTTCTGGCAATTTCTGTTTGTCCAGGCGCTAAGTGCATAGCGCGTCCTCTGTAATGATAGAATTTTTTAGCTGCCTTTTATTAACCAAATAGCCTTCGGCTCACAGTTGAACAGAACCCCTGAGTGGACCCCCCTCCCCCGAGTTCAGCCGATGAGTACAGCTGAGACCTTCGGGAATTTAGAATTCGGGATGTTCTCCAGCTGGAACGTACACTGTCCGAAGAAAATATTTGAAACTTTTCATGTGTCAAAGACGAAGACACATAACTATTAAGGAAATGAGGAGAGAAATAGCAGCTTCTAATTTTAACAATGGAACGTCTAGGCTAACACTGCCGGCGAAGGAACTTGTTTTTCAACTCAATACTTAGAACTAAAAGCTGCAAGCGTTAGTTTCCCGAAAATTTCCTAATTACTTTCATCTTGCTTACAAATTCTCACTTCTTTTTCGAAACAAATTTCTGCTGCTATTGATGAAAGAAAAACTTTCATCTTATGAATTATATAATTTAATTTAAAGTTTAAAACTAAATCATTAAAGCGAACTGTTGTAACACACTCACGAATCAATATTCTGCAAATTTTCGGGGTAGTGACAAACAACATTTACTTCTCTCCCTTAAACGATTTATTAGCCCAAAGGGTCAATTTGCCCAGAAGAGTTATTAATTTCATTTTGGTATTTTGCGTTGGTTCACTATAAAAGTACGAATCTCTTTTCGAATTGTTGCCACCGAATGTTACAGCCCTGCGATATATTTAAAGAAATTAAATAATGAAGAATCTGCATAAATGTTTCTCGCATTGTGAAAAACGTAACGGTACTTAGCGACATCATATTTTGAATAACTGTCTTCCGCTCGAATATGGGCATCTGGAAGCCGAAATTCGGAATTTGGAAGTTATTTATTATATATTTCATATTTTCTAAAACTTAACGAATTTTTGACTAACAAACTCAACGATTTCGAAACGTTCCATTAACATTATCATCGCATGCATCTTCAGGTACGGATATGTTACGCGCGACGTTTCTTTACATTTCTTACTGGTATTATGTTGGTAGCGTAGCAACGCAAAAACGTTACAGTATCTATATTTAACGTCGAATGACTTTGGATGTCTATATAAATTTTCAATTCCCGTTTCGAATCCGCAGGGAAAAAACAGCCCTCTGGGCGTAATATAAAATCTAAAAGCTTCCAGATTTTTTAATTCATTTTTTTAAAATTTCAGTAGTTCAGTCATTCCGATTTTAAGAAGCAATATTATCTTCTCCAAATGTCATTTGTAAAATGCATTTAAGTCCTCAAAGATGTTGTTGTTTTCATTCTATGGCTTATAAGACATCTTGTCTAATTAATATATATTATCGCATATTTTTAAATTTTCATAATGAAAACAACTTTATCGTAAAATATTTCTAAATTATGCTCATTACACATGTATTGCACTACACATAATATTACACTTTATGGCTGATCATAAAAATTCGTAAAACCATGAGTCTATTTGTCTTGTGTTTCTTACATGCCATATAACTATATTTCTTACATGCCATATAATTGTATTTCTTACATGCCATTTATATAATATATTTTCCGTGGGAAATATGCACTAACCTAAAACTGCATTACGATAACTGTGTCACAGAATCAGTCCGAATTCATGAATGTTATTAAAATTAATAAGGACAATATATAATATAGTAAGGACTGTATGCAAAAGGAATAAGAACTGTATACATCTCCTAACATATACGCATCATCGCCACAACATATTATATAAAAATTAAGCATGTTGCAACAATAAAATAAAATTTTAAAAAAGAGGGAGTTTAAGCAATCCAATACTCGAAAAAAGCATGTGATCCGAGTATGTACAACTAAAAATGTATAACATGAATCACAAGCAACATGCTAATTCAGCCTTGCATGAATAATAAAAGAGAATGCATACTGAAGTGTGAAAAATGTGTTATAAATTTATATCCAAAATTTTGTCCCTTTTATTACATGCAAATGTAATAATGAACATTGTAGAGTTTTTATGGTGAGAAAAAGGAATAGACAAGCACTTTTTTTTCCTGTGAAATATAAGGTGAACGAAATGTTTTACCATGCGCGTGGTTTGGTGAGGTAAAGGAATCACATAAGAAAATAGTATATTTGTCGTTCACAGAGGTGAAATTGGATAAAATATAATTCTACGTTTACCTAACAGTACATTTCACAATGATTTAGCTAATTCAGAGCAAATCTTTGTTAATTAATATGAACTGAGGTACTAAAATTACTTTCAATTACAGGTAAAAAAATAACAACAAAATCTGTAAATTTACTGAACAAAAATATCTTTTTGTTCGATTTGAAATAGAAATCAGAATGTCTTCTTTAAAAATACCTTTTTTCAAAATATCTTAGATACTTTTAGTTTAATGCGTAGCAGCAATAAATGGTTACATTTTACTGAAAATGAATTCTTTCTGATCACATTAATTAAAAAAATTATCGTGCAGGAAACGAACATGGCTATTAATTTTTAGTTATGATTGACACTCAAAATCATATTCTTATAAAATATTTAAAAGATTCATAAAAATAATAACATTTTCTTATTCCAAACAACTTGTCATTTAAATCTGTAAAAATTGTACTTGAAACGCTTGACTCATTGAAAATAACAGTCAATGTACACTGGTATGCAAAACTTAAGCAACAATGTAAAAATTTAGCAGATAGCCATGAAATTGCAGAAAAGGAGGTCTGGAGATCAGTACAATGAACACCTAAGTCAGTAGGAACGTCATGAGTATGCAAATATCAGGAACGAAACGTCAGAGGCGACGTGAGCGTACAAGTGCCAGTGAGTCAGTTCGTGAAATATGGCTAGAAGAAATCACCTGGACGACTTCACACGTGGACGAATGATCGGAAAGCTGGAGGAGGGGCGTACTGTCACCAGTCCTTGAACACTGGTAGTTCGGTCCGAGATTCGAATCCCATGAAGGGACTAGCTGCATAGGCATCTTCGTAGTCTTCTGCATGTGTAACGTGTTATTACGAGCCAGGTTCCTTTAGAAAGCTCTCGACGAAGGCATTCCTCCCTTCAGTGTAGGACGAAACACGTAAATAATAATAATAATAATATAATGTCCAATATGTGCAGTTTTCTTCTTGGAAGCTATCTACTCTAAGCGCAGTCCGATGAAGTTTTTATTTTATTAAATTTTAATTAAAAATTTTCATTGACAAATGTGGTGTTGAAGTGTGACTCCCTAAACAAACTAGATACTACAAGTATCAAAAAACAAATGTTATGTATGCCCAATACTTGCTGGCCGAAAATTACGTCTAATACATTTGCGTTGTAATTTGGTATCAAGAATAATAAAATGTTTCACTTACCCAATAACCCACATGTATTAGACAACTTTTCTTTCAATTTCACATTTATTTTACCAAAAACTTCTCCTGATTAAATATATATATATAAAACGCAGATCACATAGCACACAAAAATAACATAACACATTAACTTAGAACACAAAACGTGAGAAGCTAAACCTGGAACGATATCTGAGCCATAAATCGCAAAAGAACACCACTTTCTAATCTTTCACCCTCGTCTATGCTGTGCACTGTAGCTTACTGCACTGTAAGTATACTAAACGAAATGCAGATGGAGATTTTCATGGGTATAATATTTTCCTTCACACATATGTTTTCGTTCAGCACGTTTTAATTTCTGCGAGGCGATTATTGAAGACTAAATATCGCCATTTTCTTGAGATGAAACACATATTGATAATTTGCTCGAAGATGGTTTAAATTTTAGCACGGCAGCAAGACGGAATAATGTTCATCCAGACATTTGCAGCTACTTCCTGCAATTTTTTAGGCTATTTTCGATCCTTCTTTTTTATCTAACCAAAACGCCATTATCACAGGAGGGCGACAAGTGTGGGACCGCTTGAAAACGTCGCCAGCAGAAAGGGAGGAAAAACCAATTTTTCCAGTATTTATACACGCGGTAGTTCTCCGATTTCGGTTAAAGTTATGATGAAGATGAACTGCATGGAGTGAAAAATTTATGTTCTCACAACAAATAATAGCTTAAAAATTACTTGTTAAAAAACTCCGAGGACAAAGAATCGTCACAAAATAAAATCTCGCTCAGAAATATTAATATAATCTTGATATAGTTATCTCGCACGCGGAAATTAAGATATTCAGGAAATTGGCAAACACCGAGCAAAAGCATGACTTTAAGAAACAGAAGTTCATTAAACATTGGTAATTTGGTGGTAGTTCGGTGTGGGGCTCGAATCCTGGCGACCGGGCTGGCTTCACGGGCGTTTTTGTCATTTTTCCAAGCGTAACGTGTATACGAGCCAGAGTTTCCCTTAAAAAGTTCTCCACGAAGGCCTCCCTTCCCTTAGGCAGATAGCCTTTGACTGCTTTGTCATAACTAAATAAACCAAACCAACCAAGAAATAAAAGACATCGGCCAGTACATTTTTGTTCTAATTACGAATATAAGCCAGTTTTGATTGAAAATATTCTTACCTAAGCCGAGTTTCCTCAGTGATAATCAAACAACATTCTAGCAGAAGCCATGATGAAATACCTACCTAAAAACATCTAGAATAATCCTTCATCCTAAACCGACTACTGGTCACTTCCAGGAAACGTTAATACGAAATGATTCAATATATGTTAAGAAAGAACAAGAAAGAATTCAACCTTTTCATATAAAGGAATAAAAGAATTAAATGCCTACTAAAGAAAATAAATATACCTGTATAGGAAAGCTAAATTCAAGGCAACCATTTACGGTTCGAAATGAGTTATCCTTCTATGAATGTGGTCATCTTAGAAGGATGAGATTTGATACCGAAGTTTCATACCTATACTGGTCACTTATATAGGTGTTCGTCTTAGGAAGCTGCTTCACTGTAAGTTATGAAAACTCAATCAATAACTAAAAAATTTTAGAATAAAATATATCCACAAAATTAAATAATAAAATTCTTATAAAAGATGTCTAAGTGTAAAAAATTCTCTTCAGATCGACCACTCAGGATTTGAGCATATCTTTTTTAATTTGCGTGGATGTGCTCATCTTCCATAATAATGGAAACCTATGTTTATTTCTATTATCATAAACACTAGTCTTCTTAGGGAAATACCAGTATTTTTGAGAAGGGTTCACTGCAATTACATATTATTTCTAAAAAGAAAGAAAGAAAGAAAGACATTTTCTGCGTATATTTTTAAATTTGAGATCTTCCAATGACTGATGTAAAAACAAATTAGTTTTCGTTAATACTCCCTTGCAAAACTCATCACTGAGGGCGGAGCAGTAAAATCGGGGATCACTGGTATTTCGATCAAGCGAATGAGCTGGTTGCATGAGATTTTAGTGATTTTCCCAACGTATAATATAAATGTGCGCCAGTTCCTGAGAAAGTACTTTACAAAGGCATCCCTCCTCTTAAGCAGATAGCCCTAGCGCGTTTTGGCATAATCCAATAAATTCAAATCCCATAGTGGCATTTTATGTAACTGACTCCACAATCAAATATTTGGATGTAGATTTGCTAGTTATGACTTTGTTCATAACTAGAAAATCGGCATCCAGATGACTGATTACATGCTGTACATGAAAATATAACGAAACTAAGAATAAACGGAAACAAAGCAAAATGTTATTTTCACTAAGATTAACAAACGTGAAAGAAAATAATTTGATAATTAACTAAGCAATTTTTATAGAACAATAACCTCATGCTGTCATGTATCTTCCTTTTTCTAAACATTTTTCATGAAAGATTATCAGTGAAACTTTATAAGAAAGATTAATTTATTAATGACCTTTATTAATTAAGTATGTAAATTTAAAATTAAGTGCTATAAATTTCATTGACTTTCTACACATTTTCAACTTTTAAATACTTAAGTTTCAATCTTACTTTTTCAACAAAAATTTATCAAGTTCTTTCAAAAATATGAAATGTAGTAGTAAAAATATACCTCTATCCTTCCTGCTCTCCCAAATCAAGATGCGAATATGCAATTACAGCTTTTAAAACCTGAAAAATGCATCTGTGCCATGTCATCGTCATGCGATGATTTGTAGGTACTTTATCTTATACCACCATAATTTCGACGACGATGTTTTTAAACTGCGACGTTTTTGAACCGCATTATTTTCGGCCACGATATTTTGTACCACGATGTTTAAAAACTGCGATGTTTTCTCTTTGCTTTATTTTCTCCCACGATGTTTTGTACCACGACGTTTTCCTTTAAGCATTAAGAATGAACATAAAAAGTTTCATTCGTGACATTATACATGAATTATTGAACACAGTAATCGAAATTTCGGTTCATCGGTGCACTAAGTCAATGTGGACACTAAAATGATGTTTTATTCAGAACACAGTGTAAAAATGTGTATTTCAAAATAGCATAAAATGTTCGGTTGCATATGAAATAGTTTCTATTTTGTTTCAACTTAAAATCATATCAGTCTTATTGGAACAACCTTTGTAAGGTATTTCTCCCGCCTTCTTTGCATGCCATCTTAGTGCAGTGGTGAGCACACTCGGCGCGTATTGAAGAGGTACGAGGTTCGAATCACGGCGAGGGCATTGCTCATTTTGCATCTCCCCTGCTTTCAAGAAATACCTAATGTCTCCACCTTTGCGCTCGAACTAAAAACGGTGGTGGATGGTGATTCTCTACCACCAGGATTTGGCGACTGGATCCCCTAATCCCCAGTCGCCCTTTAAAAAGGGGAAGTATATAAGGTATTTCTCCCGCCTTCCTAGCATGCCTTCGTGGTGTAGTGGTCAGCACGCTCGGCGAGGTCCGTGGTTCGAGTCCGGCATTGATCCTTTTCCAAATCTCCTACTTAAAATACCCTAATGACTGTAAACATTTTTATAGAACTTAAATTATTACCTAAGACAAAAAACGCTAAGTATATTCCAGAGAATTATAGTGTCTAATAAATTGTTTTCGAAGCAATGCAAATTTTTGTGGCCTTATGAAACACCTGAAAGATCATAACAAATACTCCTGATTTTTTTTATAATCTTTCAGAAAAGTTGCGTTTTTAAAGAAAGATTAAATTATAAATCTTAGGATTTGCACCTGTGAGAGATTATTATACTTTTGTGTATTATTTCAATACTTTAATTTGAAATAAATTTAAAACATGTCATATGAGAAACCATCTCAGGATGAATAAAAAGCAATACACTATAGTATGCAAGTAAGTTTCTGTAGGGATACTATTCATTAGCCAGCTGTTAAAAGGACCTGCATCTTAACATAATTAATTTTGCATATAAAAAAGAATTATTTTGTGTTCGAACAAGAAATAATTCTGTATTTGGATAGCCATCACTATGATTGCAATTAACTTTAATACAGTTGTCGAATATAACAGTTTAAATCATATTAAGCTGCACTGCATTTCTAAACGTCAAATTAGATTCAAACTGGTAGATAGGACTATGTTAACTAAGTAAGAATAAAATTATTTTAGTTTTGAATTGCAATTATTAGCATTTCCAGAATGTATGAATAAAATCAACCGATTACTAAAAATTAGTTGCAAAGAATTTTTACTCGGATATTTAAAGCTATATTTAATGATTTAAGTATTTCTCAAAGAGACGTATGTATAAATTTTCTAATGCATATTTTAGAGGGCCTGAAAAACTTTCTATTGCGTTCAAAAAAAAAAAAAAGAAAAAATTGCACGAATTTGTCTAATCAGTGGCCGTACCACTGATCCAACGTGATTTAAAATTTAAGTTTTGAACCTATTATGCAAAACATTTCATGCGAATACCAGTTAAATTATTCTGCAAGTGACAAGATAAAGTGATAGAAATTGACAAAACTAAACAGAGAAAATCCAAAATATGTGATTACATCAACCTATTGACATATTTTTCCTCCACGTTTATTGCACATTGACCAAAACTTATTGATTGCTTAAATGAAAATATGCTGTAGTTTCAAATTATTTACTTTT
>KK121642.1:153876-231774 GCA_000611955.2 Stegodyphus mimosarum | reverse complement strand
TGTAGTTTCAAATTATTTACTTTTTTGTAGGAAAAAATACTATTGCGAATATTTTTCAACAAAGAAAAAACAAAACACTCACTTGTGAATTCTAACAGAAATGAATTGCATAAAACTCAGAAATGATAACAAAACCACTTCCTAACTCATTCCAAAATTACAATTGAATTATGTAGACGCTGATTAATAACAAAACTGCTTTTTTGTGTGCCTCTGAATTGCTATTGGAAAATCATTTGACGGGGATTGTGACAAACCAAGAGATGATTCCGGATAAAGATTTTTCAGGATAATTAAATAGTATGTCTCTAGAACTAAACTGTTTATGTTTTGTTGTGCCATCTGTAGAAAATGCAGCTTCCAAAGTGCGTTGATCGTGTTTTACGATCCATCGCTCACAATTAAACAAATGACCTAAAATCGTACAGATTATTTAAAATTAAAGTACATGTTTATGGTTTTATGTTTCAGAAAAACAAAATTTAATATCATTTTAAAATTACCCATATTACGACCCAGGATCCCGTAATCTGAGCTTATTAGTTCAGTGGACAGAGGTTGTTAGCCCACTATATATCTTTATATCTCATAGGTTTTAATTTCGGGATTAATTTGCTTTAAAGCCCATTAAAGGTCATTGCCGATTACGAATGCCAATTACGGGAGATTTTACTATACAAACAACATAAAAACTAAAACAGTAAGGAATTTTTCACTTCTTATAGACTCCAAAAGAAAGTTATCGAAAGAGAATTAAGGGTTATTGCAGCTGTACGAAAGTCTAAAGTAAAATTACAATGTTCTACGGCTAATCTCTTTTGAGTTATGCGAGATGCATACACGCACACATACATACGCACGTACACTGAGCAAAAAAAATGGGACAGTTCTATAGCCCCCGTTCTACTTGGCCAATTGACGAAATTCAAGTTACGCTTTTCGTGTCTCGAAAGCGCGACTTAGGATATATATTACATTAGATTTATACACTGGTGAAATAAATTAAGAGAATTTTCATATTTGATCTACGATTTCCAGAACTACTGGGCAGATTTTAATAAAATTTGATGCGAACATAGGTTGATATAATACAAACAAAATAAACATTCAACAGTTATAATCGATACACATGTTCGTGTGTAACACTCATGGGAGTCTGAAGGTCTGAAACAGCGGTTGCAGAAGACACAAAAGAATTGGGTTAATAGGGGGTATGATCCCCTCTTACAGTCACACAGGCCTCGCAGAGTGATGTCACTATAAATAAGGCAGTTTATCAATGCCTGTGGCAATTGGTCCCACTCATTCAGCAACGTTGTTTTCAGTTCCTGGATGATTCTCGGAGGGAGGTTGCGAGTTGCAATTGCCGTTCCCAGAGCATCCCAGATATGTTTGATAGGGCTGAGATCTGGAGACTTGGCTGGCCAATCCATCCGGCGAATATCTTCCCTCTAGGGAAATTCGTCGACCAGAAGAGCTCTATGTGGCCTCGCGTTATCATCCTGTAAGATGAACTCGGGGCCCACTGCACTCCAGAAAAGGCGAACATAGGGCTCGAAGACCTCATCCCTGTACCACACACCAGTCACAGAGCCTCTGTCAAAAACGTGGAGATGTGTATGGCCATCCAATATGATGCCTGCCCAAACCATTACACCGCCACCACCATAATTGTTGATTTCGCGGACATTGGAGGGTAGGTAGCGGGTCCCTGTCTCTCTCCATATAAAAGTAAGGCGAGAATCGATGTTTAGGCTAAAACGGGACTCGTCGGTGAACAGAACGGTCGTCCATTGCTCCGTACTCCAATCAATATGCTACCTGCACCATGCTAATCAGACTCCGTAGACGTGGTGGGACTCAAACAGCCGGTCTTCCGGCAAACAACCCTCTCTCATTCAGTCTTTTTGAAACACTCATTTTTGTTACACGGGTTCCTGTGGCTGCATACTGGTCCCGAGAGAGCTGAGAAGCTGTAGCATCTCTGTTACGCGTCGCTAAAATAGACAAATGGCGATCTTCTCTGGCCGTCGTGGCTCTTGGACGACCTTGCGTAGGCTTTCTCTCGATGGATCAAGTATCGTGGAACTGTTTCCATAGGTTACATACGACGATGGGCGTTAAATTAAAC
The DNA here is from genome assembly GCA_000611955.2 of Stegodyphus mimosarum. NCBI lineage: Eukaryota > Metazoa > Arthropoda > Arachnida > Araneae > Eresidae > Stegodyphus > Stegodyphus mimosarum. The sequence goes on along the minus strand of KK121642.1, from coordinate 229,643 downwards.
TCTCTGCATATCTGGACTTGGGATTGGCCTGCCTCTAGCCTCCCCACAATTCGCCACCTCATTCCATCATCTAAACGTTGGTGGTTACTCATTTTTCCTGTTCCGATGTGAATTTAACTGATTGTTGCAAGATAACACCAAGAAATTCGCAGAGGTGTGCTAAACGGAATTCATCTTACGCTCCACGCGCTTATAAAGCCCGTTTTTCTGCTGGCTGCGCCTACACACACATGTACGCTTACGTATTTGCCGTACAAGATTTGCTTTTTTATCTAGAAGCAGTGGTGTTTCCTTCAGTTCAGTTCTTTTCATGCAATTCGATAAAATATACAAATTCTCTTAATTTATTTCACTAGTGTATATTGCATTATTCTAAGATAGGTATTTTGACACCAAATCGGACTTTTCTGAAATGACATGCCAAGTTTTTTCCATAATTCGATTCTACGACTCAAATTATCTTTAAATATTAAATTTTGTAAAATTTGGTGGACAATTTAAGCAGAAATTCAAAAATTTATCTTGGAGTATTTTTTTCAGTTTTCGCCAAGAATAATTTACTTAACGAACTTCTTAATTTATAGCAACCTATTTTCCTTTTCTTTTTTTCATTGCAGACGAGCGAAAAAAAAATTATCGTTCACACTTATAAATAATTTGAACAAAGTGAGTAAATCACATTTGTGTTATTATCTCTTTTAAGAAGTATGCCAAATTTCAAAGCGCTCAAATATATAAATTCAGGTACATCTTAAGAAATTTTGAATTAAAAAAACTCTTATTTCTTGCAAGTATGCTTAGAAATACATCTACTTTAAGATGATGGTAAACATTTTATAGATTACAATTGAAAATTTTGTTCTAAAAATTCATAAAAATTATATAAATATATAAATTTTAAAAAGAAATCGTAAAAAATGGGAGAATTTTATTTCGGATCAACCTAAATTTCGAAATGCGAAAGAAGGAAAGTTTAATAAGAAATAGAGATAATAATATATATGTCAAGATCAGTCCAGGCGCTACAATTTTGAGACCTAATTTTTTAAAAACTATTCGTGCGATTTTCACAACACTGGACAGTTTGGCATAGTCTGAGCCGTAGAATCGAAATACGGAAAAAAATTGGCATGTCATTTCAGAAAAAGACCGATTTTGTGTCAAAATACCTATATTAGAACAACGCTATATATAAATCTAATACATATCTTCCGTAACGCTTTCGAGTTATGAAAAACGCAATCTGAATTTTGTCAATCGTCCCGTTAGAACGAGAGATATAGAGCTATCCCATTTTTTTAATCCCGAAATTTTTCGTGATTACATTATTTCCTTCACTTTGTACAATGAAGTAAAAATAAATCACTTACTTTCTCAAAAACGTAAATCATCGGGTAAGAGAGTGTCATTTATTTTTATTATTAATCGGGTTATAATATTGCAAGATTTTGATTTGACAATTCCTAACAATATGACGCTCCTAACAAGCTTTGTTTATCATATATTCTTTAAAACGGACACTAAACTGTCCAAATGACGTTGCTTTCCGAAAGGAAATAGAAAGCAAATTTCGAGGGGCAGAAACATGTACAGTTAATAATAAACATGGCCCAGATTTTGCTGACCTAAACTTTTACTGGAAATGCTCTTAAAAATGGCCAGTAAATATACTTGAAGGAAAAAAATGCCCTTTAAAAATAGAAAGTGTCCACAAAATAAAAACCTATTTATTATAAATGTATAAATCTACAATAACTAAGAAAAAAATCGGAAAGATTTTATATTTTACATTATGTCAAAGGAGCGTTTTTTTAGCGTTTCGTGCGTTACTTTCATTTTTTAAATATCATATTCTTCGCATTTAAACCATAAAATTCAATTCAACAGCAATATCTCAAAATAATTTAAAAAGAGCATGTCTTAAGAATTTACGATACACAGTCTCGCGGCGAAAAATAAAAAATAAAAAATATGATCAGATAAAAATGTTTTTTACTATACAATGTTGCTATTGTTCGTTATGAAATCGTTAAGGCTTTACAAAATATCAAATAAATAATAAAACAAATTTCAAATTCTAAATTTGGGCTACAAGATACCCATATTCGGGTGGAGACGGACGTTATTCAAAATTTGATGGCTCTAGGTACCGTTGTTTTATCACAATGCGAGAAACATACATACATTTGTGCAAATTCTTCATTATTTAATTTCTTTAAATATAATACAGGGCGATAATATTTGGTGCCAAAAAATTTGAAAAGTGATTCAAACGTTTTAAATTTTCGACGCAAAATACCAAAAAGAAATTTATAGCCCTTCTGGGCTAACGCCCTTTGGGCTAATGATTAATAAAAAGATGATATAATTGACAAGTAAATTAGAAGCCAAACAATTACAATTATTTATATTTTTCTGCTGAATTTTCAACCTTACACAAATGTATTACAACTGCACTGAATTATTTAGTGCTTCTTGATGTTTTCAAACGTGAAGGAACTTTTGTTGTTGATGTATAAGCTTTTACAATGTGAGAAGCTTTTCTTGACATCTACATTAGTTTCAGGAGCATACTTGAAAAGAAAGCTGTATCACTTACCCTTAATTCTTTTTCAGTTTAAGTTCGCTTCTCCTGGCAAGATGAGGGAGTTGAAAGCAAATTTTCTTAGTTTTGAACCCTCAGTGTTTAATCAAACAGTGCTAAAATTAGAAAATATAGTATTTGAAGCTTTGCCTTAAGCCTTTTTTAAAACGTCTCCTAATTTAACAATGTAATTTATTGCATCAACAGCTTCCACATTTCGCTCGGGGCAAAAGAATTGTTTGTCGAATTACACGGTCGCAAAAAGTTTTTTGCGTTAATGGCATTCCTACTCAGATAGTCCCTTTTCAGAAAGACTAAAATCCAAGGTCACTGTCCAACTCACCGCCGACAGACTATACCAACTGAGAGAAAAAAGGAAAAGAGGCATTTTATGAAGGTACAAAAACATATAGCACACAGCCGTGAGTGCGAAATTCCAAGAATGTGTTTGTGGAATAGCTTTTATTCCCTCTGCATGCAACCCTATGGAAAAGAACAAGTCTTAAACAGCTAAGAAATACTGTCATGGAAAAATTCTTAGAAGTGACTTTCACACCTTGTTGAAAAGTACCGTCGCGACAGATACGACCGGCCAATAGATCAGTTCATGATTAGTTTTCTGCAGGTAGGACATACCCGCCTACTAAAAATGAGTTCATAGGTTTGGAGACAATGTTATTTCAAGGGTAAATTTATTTTTCAGTTTGATTATTAGAATATGCCCAAAATGCTCTGAGATGGTTTAAAATGCCTTAAAAAGCTCCAAATATGTCTAAACATTTAAATGCGTTAAAAGAAAATACTCAAGTGTAAAAATAAAATAAATCTCTCATCAGATCTTAGCCTTCGTTATTATTGAATATGCAATAACATTTGTAAAGAAAATGATGCAATCTTCCAAAGATGAAACATTTTCTAATATCAGACTATATAAACTCAGGCACTCATAAAATGTGGGTTCGAAAAAAGATGCTCTTCAACAACTGAGAGGCAAAATTCATGAGCCCTGGTAGTTGGATGTGTTCGAATCCGGGCAAATGGCTGACTGCGTGACATTTTTCATGGTTGATCCCGGCTGCAACGAGAAAATGATAAAGTTTCTTTCAAAATATTTTCCACGAAATCAACCCCTTCTTTAGTTCAGTAAACATTCGCGTACTACCTCTCGGACGACACAATAGGCATAAGTTAAGCATGTTCATATTCTTGTACTCCTGATAACAAGAAAGAGCAAAAATTGACATAAAATCCCGGTATGCGAAGAAGAAACCTCACTATCTGTCTCTGACTTGCTGCAAAGTTTAATGAAAGGAGCGGGAACATGAAGCTCCGCAATGCACATTTTTTACTTCTTTAGTAATTTTTTTAATTTAAAAACATACCTATCGTAGAAATGAGATGAATACAAGAAACTACAATCGACAAGATAAGAGCTATAGCCGGTCAGAAACGAACGAAAAGAAAAGGTTAACGAAAAGAAATTAATAGTGAAGAAAATTAGTGAAACTAACTTGATCTAAGTGTTATAAATTTTTGTCACAGCACATTAATATACAAAAATTCCTCCTATTACACGGTAGATAGCTTCCTAAAAAATACCATGGTGGGTGAAACCGTGTTTTACGAGGCTAAAAACCATTATAAAATGGGAGATACGTTATCCCATTTTGTTATAATTAATGTTCTTTATAATTAAACATTTTTTTCGAAAAACTTGCAAAAATTACTAAAAAATAAACTATAAAAATAAATCAGGAAATATCTGCGAATTTTATCTGGATTGAATCGAAATTTGAATTGTGAAAGAAGGAATCAATTAAGCTTAATAAAAAAGAGATATTAATATATAGTATATATAGCAAATTAAATTAACATTTTTATTGTTAACACTGATTTAACTCCTCGTGTTCCACAAAGTACATCATGAGGTTTACAGAAATACTTTATAACCCTAATAAAATAAAAATATGTATAGTAGCACTGGAAATGGAGAAAAATTATTAGAAAAAAATAAATAAATAAAAAAATAATGTAATAAAAAAATCTGAAAGTTTTCATATTTTACATTAAACCCAAAGAATCCTCTTTTTTAAAGGTTTGTGTGTTGCCTTTTTTTTATTAAATATCATGTTCTGTAACATTTTTGCTGTGTGTTTTCAAAGCCTTGGCATGTTGAAAAATGCTTCCTAGGAGCTCTATCAGAGACACATTTGGTTGACATGGTAATTTGGATGTGACGAACGCATCGCTTTCGGCTGTCATGCGGCCTTAGATTAGTATTAGATGTGACAGGTTGTCGTATGGCTGTGCGAGCACTGTGCCGCTGCAAACCGAAAGTAGAATTGATGCGCTCACCACGGAACCTCCACACGTACACACTGTTGATTTTACTACTTAAACTGAATCTCGATTCGTCATTGAAAGCACCTTGTTTCCATTCGGTGAGGGTCCAATCCCGTCAAGCGCGACATCACTCCAAACGGAGATGACGGTAGATGGATGTCATTAACAACATACGGAATGAATGCCGTGATACCAAATTTTTTAGTAGGCACCTCACTATGTTACGGACAGGCACAGCGGCCCGTACTGAAAATACTGCTTGGATCAGGGACAATGATTCAGTTGGCGCTGTGTATGCGTGTCAGATGATGTGACGGTCCTCTAGGTTATTGATCTGCTGGGGGCGTCCTGAGTGTGGCCGAAGTGTATGCGATCTCTGTCGTATCCATTGGTCAAAACATCTCCTTAACACCTACATCTAGTCAGAAAGACCTAGATGCGGGCTATTACCCAAGCTGATCACCCGGCCATGATTCGCTCATCAAAATTTAACGCTTTCTGGAGGCAGTGTACAAAGCGAAATCACGCTGTATTTCTAACCATTTGCATATCTGTTTAACATATATTTTCATGCCCAGTTTCGTTATGATCTGACGGTTGCTTCTTGGTGAATAATGTTTTATGACAGTTAGTGTATTTCATGGCAAGGCTCCACGTGTTACACTAGAAATTACATAATCTTAATTGCTGTTTCATTATTTTTGGTCTGTTTTCCCTGAAGTGTGGGGATAATATGGTTATTTTGAACCAGACATTGAATAAAAGTTTTGTAAGATACACTTTTTAACGGTTATTCTCTACTGAAATGTTCTTTACAATTTATATTTTTCAGATACAAGAAACAAACGACAAATCATATTTAATTGATTGTAATGCTCAGATGATATCCATATGATCCTTAATTATCTTTTATTGCTAACAATGGGAAAAAGTTCAATAGAAGAAATTCAATTTTTGTATGATATTTCATAGAGGTTGTCGGAGGTTCCATACTGCGAAGTCTCAATGGGATTAATAGAGAGAAATACAATTATGTGTTTATTTTTACAGATTCGTTTCTCTTAATCTAAAGCTTTTTGAATCAATACTGAATTGCTTGTTTAGCTTCAGATCTAGCTACCAATCTGCCATAACCTTTGTTATTATTTTAAACTGTAGTTCTTACAACTTTGAATCATAATAAAGACAAGATTCAGCTGATTTTAGTTTAAGGCTGATTTTTTGGCAATAGTTTGACATGCTACACATGCGTCAGAAGGCAAAAGGCTGTGTATTGTCCTGAATGTGTCTATGATTTTGCACATGTTTGTCATTAGATATTTGAATAAAGCATCACATCTGGTTATTCATTAGTCAACAGAATTATATGCAACGTTCGACCATTTCATTTGCGACAAGTATAATTTTCTAACCTCAACAGTTTGCTTAAAAGATATTTTCCAATTGCTATACACATTAAGTTTTTATGATTCCGTTAGACGAAAGAAAGACTTGTATTTATTGAATTACTTCTGCAAGATACACATTTTTCTATAAAACTGCTTTACTTCTAAAATTTGTAGGTTTGATAGTAAAATCAAAAACATGTTATAGCAAACCACGTTTGTGCGCTAAAATAACGAAACTAATTGCGGTCTGACGTCAAACGGAGATCCAAAATGCATAATAATAAGTAAAGCATCATTTGATTTCACATTCTGATTGCAACTCAGTCTGTGGTGCAGAGTTCGAAAGAAGACAACGAAAATTACTAGAGATATGTGACAGCACCGGTCATCACTGCACAACTCACAACCATCATGGGCTATCATTAAGGCGTTCGTGAAGAAGGTAGTCAACAGATATTCATGTAGGATTGTTGCCCAGATGTTTCAAATAAACTTGTGTTTAGCTTCAGAAATGTATTTGTGTGAGTAGTTTTCTTATACTATGTTGTGCATTGTGTGTGTTGAAAACATATTGTTGCGTGAAGTTGGCTTCACTAGAGAATGAAATAGTGGTGGCAAATAATGGCTTATTTTTCCTAGAATGAAGCATCCAACAGACGAACATTAACCTATGGAGATCGTTATTCTTTTACATGCTCTTATGGAGGCACGTATTCTACTCGAAAGTTTTGTGTGCTTTCACCATGCAGAATCATATTCACCACAAGACGTGTACGCAGATTGGGTAACAGTCCCATATCACATCTTGCTGCATTGAAGATGACGGTTCCCGTTATCGTCCATTGACTCTGGCGAAGGTGGAATGGTTCGGACAGCGTTTATACTACGCTGATTAGTGCGCAGTGTATCCACAGTGCTCGGAGTCCACTTCCACTATCCATTCAGCCTTAAATAAACTGCATATCAATGTATGATTTATTCTTGAAGTCAGCTACTTCGTTCCCGAATAAAGCAGACAAATAATTGTTCCCAGTGACTACTGCTAGAGTTGCCATCATCACAGTATGATTTTCTCAACAAATTAGTTTCTTCCAGTATCCACAGCTTGTATACATGTCCCAACACATGCATTTCGACAACACATGCACTACTTGCGTCTGATATGATGAATCAACCTAAAAACGAAATCAGCGATAAATCGATTGCTACTTTTCTTTAATCTGGACATTGGAACCTGTCCTATTTTCATAATTTTAATTGATTAAATGTGATTTGGGACGGCATATATGTGATACCATTTATGAAAATTATTGTTTTTCTTCACGTTTACCTTCACCCCTCGCAATCTGTCATCGCATTAACAGAACGTCCTATATATTAAAAATGATTATCACTAATACCATATACCCCAAGACTATCGTAATTACATCTGCATCCAATACACGACCTGTTTAGATTTGAATGAAAACTTAGACTGATGTTTACAAGGTACAAGTTAACAGCTAAAGCCAAGTTAGTTACTAACTTCGAATAAAAAGTTTTGATAGGCTATACATTCACTTCTATATGTAATACTTATTTACGTGTACCGTACGTACAAATATGACGATGTATGACCATGAATTTTATAACCAATGACATTTTAAAATACTTCCAAGTAGATTCAAAATAATATACTAAACTTAATTTAGTAGCTGGTAATTTTATCCTGTAAATATAGTATTTCGAATTTTGCCAACCTTAATAACCGTTTTTGGCGAGCTTCCGCAGCAGATAAAACGTTAAATAAGCATACAAAACAGTTTATGAAACAGTGCAATTGTTATACTCTTTTAAGTTAGCGAACGTGTAAGAAATCATCGCATTCTACTAAGCTAGTATCTCAACACATTTAACTAGCAAGTAAAATATCCGTTGTGCAAATTCAGCGAGGATGCAATTATTTTTTCACATTTTCTGCTTTATAAAGCTTAATGTACCTTAGTAACTAAAAATGATAAGATGTACTGCAGCTTACAAGTGAATCAAACATGCAGTTTAAAACCTTTAATATATTTACAAAGCTAGCCTTCATTTAAAGACTAGAGAAAAAAGATTTTATTCTGTTCCCAGCCGAGCTTTAATCTCTTCAATAAATAAGTTACAAATATTATTTCTTTCGAAGCAAAAATAACTTAAGTTCTCATGCCTCTCAATCATTTACAGCCAAATCTTATCTCATAATAAGCAACATAGTTCACGCATTGGCCTGCGAAACTGAGAAGGAAAATCAACATAGCATTACATAACAGTTCAATAAAAATCAATCAATTCCGGTGTTACTTTGATTTAATTTTTTATACACATAATCTTGCACATTTTTCTGCAATGAACCGTATGTTTAACTAAAAGTATAGTAGGAAAGATAACTAAAAAATAAAAACTAATTCAAAAATTAAGTTGGATTTTGCAACTTTAGACACAAACACTTCTACTTTAGATACTATACGTATGAATTAGATTCTCTTTCAAATTGAATAATGTTCTGTATTAAAACGACGAATTAAGGTACCTGGGTCCTGTCCAACGTTCAACCCTCGTTTCCAATCCCTAATGATATATCTCGATAACTCGTCAAAAACACGACAAGAACTAAAATACCTTAATTATTCAATAGTCAGTCTCAGATCGTTTTGGATTACTCTTTTCAAAAATACCCCTTATAAATATAAACACTGATTAGATAAGTGCGCAAACGCCACAAACAATTTTTCTCTTCTCCTTCCTGAATCACACTAAACAGGATGATAAAATAAGCTTCAAAAACAAAGAAAAATCAAAATAAATATTTTGGCATTTTTCAAAGTTTTCAAACACTAAGTTAATATTTTTGTAAGTTACCAGTTCGTATGAACATTGTAAATAAACATGCCAAAAAAGAGCATGACAGAGCAAACAAGAGCCAAAACAAAAGGCAAAAATTTGGAAGTTTTTTACCACTTCCAATATTTACAGGTAAGGAAGTTCGAAGCGAATTCGATATTTTCATCATTCGGATACTTTCATCAATACTTCATCCTAAATATAAACAGTGCAGCTAATATTTAAAAAACGTATGGACAAAACACTCTGTAAACATGAATATTGATCACCTGACTGCGTCCAGGCATGCGCAGTATTCTTCTTCGCCTTTTCTAATGTATGATCAATTTTACAACAAATATTAAGTAGTGTTAAAATACAAGGCGTAAAAATCCCCATTTTGCTAAACTTTCATTTCCTTTCCTTAATCTACTCGTATATTCTGAATTCACGTTTAGATTTTGGGAAACACCTAAACTGTAAATTTGTAATTGGTCCCCTCCCGCTAAAAATTGCAGTTCCCTAACAGTTGGAAGATTCTCTTGGAGTGATATGAGTTACGCTGTTGCCACCGGAAGTTTATGACATCCACCCTTTGCCGCACACACTTTCGAAACGCGATATTTTATTCGGAGGCTACTAAACCGGGCACAAATTTATGGCTCCGGATCAAGCGATATCAAGTTTAAGCGGTGTTCTAGAAAATGCTGCATCTACCTTTCCCGAGGCTTTTCTTATTTTTATTTATTTACTTTTTTTCATTCCCTTCTTCCCATTACTCGATATAAGCGCACGGTGAAATGTCGCTGAAAAAAAATAAAGTAAGGTTTTCCAAGTCCTTCATTTGAAGATCGTAAATATTTATTGGCCAGCTCCAAGAAGACATTAAAGAATTTAATTAGTCCTTCGAGAGATTGCTGCAGACTTACGAGATTCTGAAACGATACATAGATATTCCAATCACTTGAATATACACTGAATGGTGAGATGGAAATTTAGCGAGGTGATGTGATGTAATAATTTATAATTAACAAAAAAAAATTCATTTCAGCACTACGTCAGCTTTCTTCTTCGCTGCATAACGCGTAAATTCATTTAATATCATCCAAATGATGAGCTTCGTGAATCACGCTGATAAATATTTCCTTTCTAATTCAATAAAGTAATAGTAATTTAGTAAATCCATTGAAACTGAAATTGCGAATCAACACTCTTAAAAATCCTTCTATTTGAGTCAGGAAATGTACTTTTGGAAAGGTGGTTTTTTCAAAAGTTCTTTGTTAGTTTGCTTGTTTGAGACAAATCCTGAAATAATACTTTAACTTCCTTCAACGAATTTTTTAACATCATTCTCAAGGACGGATTTTCGATAGCAGTACAATATTTGACGGTAACCGCTACCGCTTTAAAATTCTGTATAGATTTTTTTGGATTGTATTCCTCTAATGAATAATTTTATTCTCCTAAGTTTATAAAAAATTCCGCTAGAGGGCTGTGGTGAGTAGGAGTAACTAATGACGTAGCATATATAGACCCCGCATTGAAATCTTAATTTCAATTTTACATTTACATTATATTTCGACACTGATACAATTGACAAGGAAATGCACTTTTTAAACAAATAAGAAGATTAAGTGAATAAAGTCAAATATGTAAAAAAAAACATATACAGATGCAATTACACTATTACAATCCATGCAAAATGAAAATTTAATCATTCATTGAAAGCAAACAAATTTGGCTGATACCTCTTTTTAAACAGCCTTCAGAGTTTTTTACTAAAGCTACTCGAACCTTCGAACCTCTCCGTCGAATCCCTTTATTACCTTTTCTATATGACCTACCTTCCACCTAAATGGTATCCTTGGGTGGGTATTACTGGGTGGTAAATTGGTATTCTTCAGTAAGACCAGATTGTTTGGGCTTAACATTAACCTTTGAAAATTTCCATTTATTTCTTAACTGCAAGTGATTTAAATAATCCCGGGACAAATTTTTCCACACTAAATTGCAAGAATTTGGTTGTTCTTTGCCATCTAGATACAGAATTATCTGAAATGTCAGTTACACTGGGCTCAGGAATTGACAATAATGGACGGCCTATTAAGAAATGCCCAGGTATCAAAACTGAATAATCATTAGGATCTGTTGACATTGGTACAAGGGTCCTACTATTTAGTATGCTTTCTATTTCTGTAGTTATAGTTAAAAAATTCTTAATGCGCAAATCTGGTAGATCCTACAGCACGTTTTAGATAGTACTCAAAATATTTCATGTCAGATTCCCATAGTCCACTGAAATTTGAAGATCTTGAAGGAATAAACTTCCAACTAATTTTTTCTGAACTTAGATAATTAGTTAAAGTTTCGTGGGCAAAGCTCATTACATTATGCAACCTCTTTATTTCTGAATTTGCGCCAACAAAGTTACGAGCATTATGCGAATATAAGCGAGGGGATTTTCCTCGTCTTCCGAAAACGCGTTTTAGAGATGCAATTAATGCGGCTGTAGATAAGCCTGTTACTAACTCTAAATGAATAGCCTTAGTGGCAGAGTATATAAAGATTGGAACATAAATTTTTTTAAGTGTGTCTTTGCGTTGACCCTTGTATTTAATCAAAACTGGACCACAGAAGTCGATTCCGCAGCTTTCCTCAATATCTAGCTTTTCATCAACGCTGCAGTAATCGTTGTAGAGGTGAGTCATGCCAATTTTTAGTTCCTTGAAACATTCTCCTAATTTTACCTCTAACTCAAATAGATTTCCATCGGATTCTTTGAAGTTATTCACGAACTTGTCTAGTTTTGTAATTTAGCGACTTAGTTGCGTTAATTTATCCACTGTATTTTTGCCGCTTTGAATGGGGCACTGATCTTCTTCCGAGACTGACTACTAGTTTTTGTCTGTATTCCGCTAATCATTTTATACTCTTAAGTCTATACAAAATATGCCGCTACAGGGCTGGTGGTGCATAGGTGCAACTAATGACGTAACAGATTTTTTATATTTGTTGTTGACGTATTTATGCCTATCCTTATGCAACGGTCAAGCTAATCATCGCAAAATTTCGACCTTTACATCATTAGGAAGATTAAAAAATAAACTTCCGAAAAGGAGTTTCAGTAAACTACGTTGGCGTAGAAAACTTTCATTATTTAAAACTGTGCGTTTCTGTCAAAATCGCATTTTGCTACTATCTCCACGTTTTGAATAAATAAATTTTTACTTCTTCTCTTACTTTCGGATTACTGCGCAAATATTTGATATTTATGCAAAGTCTGATCTTTATTTCAAAATGTTCATTAGTAGTATAATGAATCCTACTATGAAACAACTATCAAATACGATTATCAAAATGATGATCTATTCCTTGTGACTAATATTGTCGCATCTAATAACATTATCGCACTGGTTGTGGCAGTTTATTTTAAACAAATAGGAATAAAACACTTTAATTTTTTTCTAAAAATTATTAAGTAGAATCAAGGTAACATTGATCTTAAAATATAAGTATTGTTGCGTGCCTATGAGTTCGTAATAAATTCAATGCACGCACAATCGTCGATAAACTGATAACATTTATTTCACCATAAGGAACAATTTCCAGTTCTGAAACTTTCCGCAAAAGTACTTCTACAGCTATTCTCAGTATAACAAAGCAGAATCAGTAGTTACACTTCAAACTACTAAGAACGTAAACACAGCGCAGGGCCAAACCCATCTAAGGCGAAATAAGCACGGACATCTCAATACTCCGAATTCAGCTTTGAACTAACAACTGACAGCAGATGCTTTCTCCGATCTTACTCAATTTTCATCCAGTAGCCAATAAATATCTAGTGCCTTCTATTTCTCGAAATTACTTGAAGGATGCACAAAATTACCTGAAATACTGTTAAAGTTATATCTAAGGACCGGATATGGTTACAGTTACACATAGGAATCAATTATATTTACTCATTCACAATTCCAATTTCCGTTCGTTATACAGGAAGAGAATCAAAATGTCGCCAAATGTTTGCCAAGTTTGGAGAGCTTTGGCAATTTCTCACGAAATATGGCAACAAAAATTAGTCAAAACCATGAGTAACTTTGGCGACATCTCGCCAATTTAACGAGATAGCCATTTGCACAATGCTAAATATACTTACTTCTGTATTCTTATTTTTCTGGGAGTGCATTTTCGCCTCTTTAAAGCATTTCATAATACATTACACAATAAAATACTACAGCTTCGCATATAATTTCACTATAATTACGTATATACAAAATCCGTAAGAGTATATTATGTCAAAATAAACGTGTACGTAAATAGTATCATATTTACATATGCAGTATATAGAATCATAAATGCTTTAACTCTTTGAAGGCCGGTAGTTACCTACAGTAACCACCTTTTCTGTTGAACGTCTTACTCACTCGTGTGAGTGGTTTTCAAGACTAACCGTTTGTGAACTTCCCTTATAGCTCACTAGATGGCAATGAAGAAACATAAGCCAATCAAGAAACATAAGCCAGCAGTAGATGAAGCAATTCGTCTTCAAGAAAATCAGCCGTCGAAGACGACATCACGACGATGTGCACTATGCAGCACCAAAAAAAAGCCTGTAAGAACAGTGTGGAGATGCAGCACATACAAAGTTGCATTCTGCTTGAAAACGAAAAACTGTTTCCAAGAGCACCATAGAGACTGATTTGTAGGGATGTGTTCTGTGGTCACTGGCACTAACGACTAGAAGCGGTCACTTTTTTTCACGCGTCTTTGACAAAATATGTGTAATTGTCGGAAATAATGTAATTTTAACACCTGATATAGTAAATAAAACAAGAGTTTTGCTGAAAAAGTTAATTGCCTTTTCACGCCCCCCAAAGGGTTAATGCAGTTGTCTGACACTTGCGTCCCTTCGGCAGCATGCGACCTCTGAAGCAATTTCGTGCGGCTCACGAAAGCATTCAATTAAATATTTGCTGCAATGTAGCAAAGACCTTCAGAGTTTATTTATTTGAATTCCGAGTTTAAATTTTCTTAGCATCAAAAGCTAACTTAAATAATGTACCAGAAAACCTGAAAATGGAATTATTTAATTTACAATACACTGCGCTTCAAAAGTTAAGGAACGTCATGTCTTTTGTGTCTAATTTGAGAATGAAGTAGCATCGAAACAGCAAAATTAGAGGACATGCTTACTAAAGAGTTCTTTAATAAATGCGACATAGAATTTTTCGAATGTTCAACATAAACAGGAATTACAACAAAAAATAGCACTCTTGGTAGAGAATTGCAGTTTTGGAGAAGCAGTATGTCACAGTTTTTTGAGGAAACATGTGGCGGTAACATTATAAAAATGGATTCTAATAAGGAACGTGTCTATCCATAGCCGCAATACATTGACGGCAGCGACGTTGCGTACTGTTGTCTATTAAGTTCTCGGTCATTGACACGAGAAGCAACGACCAAACACCGAGTAATCCTTGTCCAAACTTATCCAACGACCTTGGAGCAGGACATAAAGCAGCAACCTGTCTCCCAAGGTTGCTGCTTTAAGTCCTTCTCTAAGACCTGAATCCAATAGTCCCAAAGGTGCTTTATTGGATTCAGGTCTGGGGATTGAGCTGGCCATTCCATCCGCTCCACACCATGACCCTCAAGATACTCTTCAGCAAACCAGGCTCGGAGCGGTTGCGTATTGTCCTCCATAAGAAGAAAGTTTGTCATTATTTACTATCAAGTTTTGTCTCATTTTAAAAGTTTTCTGTCAAAACTTTAAAAAAAGTTTTCTTAATTTGTTTATTTTTACTTTAAATTAAAATAAGTTACTTAATAATTAATTAAACATATTAAAATTGAAATAAATGCCAGTATGAAAATTTAATGCGTAGCTGTCAATATATTTGAACTCTGAAGTGTATCCAATAAAAATATCTTGCAGATGAAAATAACTTTAGATTTCAGATAGAAAATAAATGTAAATTTGAATTTTTTTCTCTTTGCGATATTATCAATATTATTTATGTACATTTTGATAAATATATAATTAGCAAAATTGTGGAATTTAGTATACGAAACGAAGAATTCAATTCTAAACACCATTACATTTTTGTTTAATTCTTCACTTACATCACACGGTGGTTATTTCATGTGAAATAAAATTAACGATCAAAATTTCCACGAAAAACAATATCTATAATAATGAAGTTTAAAGCTAAATAATTTGTGTTTTAGACATACAATTTTATTCTAAAAGGAATCTGGTTGGGTACGTGAGTCTAGTTTTATTTTCTGAATCTCCAATTAGAACAGGAATTTGTTTATATACAAAATAAAAAGCACGGGACATCTGGCTGCTCTCCAGGATCTCTTCCGACACAGAGCGACGTGCTTGGATTCACATTTCCTGGATTCGAGAAGAGAGAATTTGAGGAATTATAGACAAACTCTGCCGCCCGTTTAATCTCCGGGAAAATAAGTGTTAATCCTTTCAATTAAGGAAACTTCACTGCTAGTGCCTTTTCCAATTAATGGTTAATTTGTCGCGCTTATACGAATAAACAACTCGGCGAGTAAGGTCTGATAACTTCTCTTTTAGACATCGCTGAGATTTTATTTAATTTTATGATAATTTATGGTGTTTTTGTAAATCCTTTTTTTTAATCAGGATTCTAATTAAAATTTATATAAAGACTTGTGCTTATTTTGTTTGGATGATAATAATGAAATTTAATTCTGTTGAGTATAATTCGAAAGCGAAAAGAAATGAATATTATTCTTAAAATGAAAAGAAATGAATATTATTCTTAAAACGAAAAGAAATGAATATCATTCTTAAAAATCAAAAGAAATGAGTATGACCGTATTTTCTACATAGTTTCCTCCCTCGCATTTCCGCACTAGAATGTGAAAAATTAAAAAACATTTGCGTAATTTTATCGTCTCTCAATGCGTTCAGAGAACGAGTTCTAATGAATTTTAAAACGGATTCATCCAACTAGTGATTGTTTTCATCTTACTAAGGAAGAGAAATTCTCTCAAACTACTTGCGAAGATCACTACGAAACTTTCTTTTCTAACTATTAAACTTTATAACAGCCTAACTCAAGAACTGACCCTTCTCATAATGAAGCATACGCGAACTGACATTCAGTCTACAATTTTGCTGAATCTATTACTCCTTCACTTTTGCTAATTATTTATGAGAATTTGAGGCCTAAGGATTAAGAAAGACAGCAATAAGAACTCGCAAGATTCAAGTTACAGCGATGTGGAAAAAAATATATCTTATTAGATATTGTAATGGTAATATTGTAGAAACATTAGGTATTTTTTAAAAGCAGGATATGTGAAAATGAACAATGCCCTCGCCGGGACTCGAACCACAGACCTCTCGAACACGCGCCGAGCATGCTGACCACTACACCACGAAGGCATGCGAAGAAGGCGGAAGAAATACCTTATAATATTACCATGTATTTTTCATTGGAATGAAGGGTTCTCTTAAAGAAATAATATTGGGATAATTACCTGCAGTTTAATCATGATCACTTTTCATTTGTTATGTTCTTATCGTTATCGCGTTCTTCGTAAATTAAATTATTCGCATAATTTTCCCCTATCTATTTTCGGAAGATAAAATTTGTAAAAAAACAGGGAAAAGCGAAGAAGTGGGGTATGTTATGCACAATGTTGCTGTTATGTTCAGCTTTAGCTTACAAATAGTAGAGAATGACCAAAAAAATTTCTGTTCATTTGTCATTAACTCCAGCTGGTGAAATTTTGCCTTTGAAATAAATGAAAAGACAAATTAAATCATTGTCAGACCAATGTGTTATAAAATGTGGAAGTCTTCGGTATTAATGTATGGGGTCCTAATTTGAAACGTTTTATATAACTTTGTTTTTGAAACGTTTATATAAAGTAATACAGTGATTTCCAAAAGTAAATCTAACAATTCAGTTATTACGCAGAGTTATAGAACAATAATAAGGCAGTTTGTTTATAAAAAAAGGATAGCGGAGATGTCAGATAAGAATTTAAATTGAAACTGCTTATGAAACGTTGTGACGTAGTTAGGTTGTAGCTATCTTTATTCATTAAAGCTGTGATGATCTACCACATTATCGAGGTGGATGCTAACAGATTGTTATTCCTCCGTGAAGTGAATAACACTGGCGACCCGGGAACAAATTAAGATAGTTTATATAAGCAATGCATGATTGTTCCATGCTATTATTATCAAGCTAATTAATTTTTATTTAGGCATCATTCACATTAATCCCAGTGCTCTAATCAAACTGTAAATAAATTGAGTGATATGAAATTAATTAATAACACAGTGCGAAGCGTGACATCAGCAAATCTTAGAAAACTGCAACAAAAGGGAAAAAATCTCCCTCCTTTCTGCATGCCTTCATGGTGCAATGGTAGCACACTCAGCGTGCATTCGATAGGTTCAGGTTCGAGTTCCGGCGAGGGCATTGGTCATTTTTCATGTACTCTTGCTTCAAATAAATCCTAATGGCTCTAAAACCCTCCTGCCAGTCCTTAATATAATATTCCTCGAGTGTTCTTAGAAACAGGAGCAAATCAGAGTTTAATTTTGAGACTGCTTAACAGAGCTACATGTAAAAATGGGCGGATAACAAAATTTTGCCATTGGTCGTACATGCATATTTCCGATGCACTAACTGTGCCGTTCCACCCAATTTTGAGAGACAACACTTCGGGAGAGGGCAGCCCAAGGGCGTCTCTTTTCTTTTTCTCCACCCATGTATTTCGAATGTGCGCTTGCCACACTGGAAGTATACGCTTACAAACATCGTTGCCATCTCCAGGATTCAAACATAGGCCTACCGTTGTGGCAATTAGCATCCTTAATTACTATACTGGCTGAGTGGAGGTGGTTATACGCAAATAAATGACATTCGTGTTAAGTTCATTTCATGATAAAGTCAACTGAAAGTGATTTCGAAAAATGATTCCTATTCTCAGGTACGAGCCTAATAGAAAATCCAAGTGAACTTCATGTTCCAGCAGATGATTCCATTCTTTTTTGAGGCTTTTCTGGGGAAATTAAAAAGTTAAAATCATAGATATTTGTGACATTTAAATCCATCATGGGCATCGTAAATCGGAATCGATGATGATGTCAAAATCAATGTAGGAGATCATTTCATCACTCATTTGGATGATGTCATTTCATTCCTATGTTACTAATGGTATTCGAAAACACGTGCGATGATGCATAATGAAGACTATTTATACCTTCGTATACCGATGTTGAGTAAAGATATCAACTAACTAACTATGCCACTGTGTTCTTTAAAAAATAAATGCAATTATTTTATTTATTATACTCTTTTCATTTGAAAACTATGAGTAAGTTTCAGAACAGCGCCTTTCAAGATAGCTGCAGTGATTTCTATATCACTTGCATGTAACTCATATTCTAGATTTATGTTTGATTTCGTCATAAATTAGGAAATAACATAAATATTGAACATCAAATTAAGAAATCCGATTGAATTAATAGAAGATGCTGTTGGAAGCCCTTAGTAAGGGAATTTTGTATGACAGATAATTAATAATAGAGACTGCTGATTTGTATTATGAAGTTGAATGGTTTAAAAAAAGCTACTACATAACCGAGATAGAAAAGCTATCAACAAGATATCATTGGAACAAATATTTTAAAAGACAGCGATTGTTTTTAAAATTTCTAAAAAAATTAATGATGTAGATTAGTTTTCGTATAAGGTATTTCTCCCACCTTCTTAGCATGCCTTCGTGGTGTAATGGCCAGCACACTCCACGTGTATTCGAGAGATCCAGTCCGGCGAGGAAAATGCTCATTTCTCATGCCTTCTGCTTCGAAATAACCTAATGCCTCTACCCAAAAAAAGGTGGTGGATGATGATTCTCCACCACCTGGATTTGGCGATTGGGTTTCCTAATCCCCAGTCGCCCTTTAAAAGGGGGAGTGTGTAAGGTGTTTCTCCCACCTTCTTAGCACGCCTTCGTGGTGTAATGGCCAGAACACATGGCCCGTATTCGAGAGGTCCGCGCTAGGACATTGTTCATTTTTCATGTCTCTTGCTTCGAAATAACCTAATGTCTCTTCTGCGTGTGTGTATTCCTTATTTTAAATTATTACTTGCTTTAAGAATATTTCAGAAAAAAATAAGGTAAATTAAAGATAAACTAAGATAAAATAAGGTCCTAAATTTTGTTTATTCGATATATTTTTCTCCACCTACTTTCAGTGAATTCAAAATTCATAAATATAAAATTATTAATAAACAGAGTTAACTACATTTGTGCCGCAGAGATGATATAATGTTTAGGGGAGCCTACTTCGATAATGAAGGGCCCGGGTTCGAATCCCGAAGAAGGCATGGATGTTTGTAAGTGTATAGTGTCTTTCGGGCACAGGGCCACTCTAAATATAAGGCGAACCGTGTGGTTTGGTAATAGCGGATAAGGGTGGGGGATTCTCGGACCACCACCAGCCAAAGTTCTGTCTCTCAAAACTGGGCTTCAAGTAGAAGTACAACTTCCTTGACGCTTCGGTAACAGTTCTTCTATGAAATATACGGAGAAGACAGCACCGAGAGAGATTCTTATGTTAATTAACCAGTTACTTGTAATTCCATGCTTCACTGTAATTTCTTCTTCCCGCTTTACTCACCAGCATGCAAATCAGTAAGGAATATTTAAATTGGAATTTTGAGATATGAGACAAAACATGTATCTGACATAGCCTGCACACTGCGTTGTTAGTTCCCTGCCAGCTCTAACAGTTGTAATTATTCGGCTTTGCGGTTTCTCGCTGCTGACACTTTAATTCTGAAGCTCCGATAGAGTTAGTAAGCCAGCTTTTAACAGTATCTAATTGTCTAGTCCTTGACTACTGTTCAATCTTTGATTTAATTTGGACCGTTCTATTTTATTCTGCATCACCGCGAGTTGTGGAACTTGTAGCACAAGGGTGTGCTCTTACCTGTATGTTTTAAATTTTGTCTAAATGAAAAGTTTATTTTAACTACCTCAAGTCTTGTGGTTGTTTTCAGACATAGCGATAACTCGCTTCATTTTGTTACAGTTGTTAGCCTAAAGTAGAAAGTTAGAGTTATTATCCTATTAACGTCTTCCTCAGTATTTTCATCAACGGATTTTATAAGCCTTGAAGAAAGATGACTCTTTCCGAAGAACTTGAATTCCTTTATGTAAATCGAAACTCAGAATCGAAACGTGAAACAACAGAATAGTCTGGAAACGTGCGTGGTCTTTTTATAGATGGTTCATGGTAGTTACATTTTAAATTCAAAAATTCTTACTTTTCTTTCTATAATATTTATTTTTTTTATTTCTTCTCACATATGCCATCTAATACCGTGAAGACAATCTCATCTATAAGTAATTTCAGCTTCTGCGAATAGCGAGAGTATGGACTTGGTAAACAAAATTATGAATGAATTTGAGAAAGAAAAGATAAAACATTTTGTGGAAATTTCCTACAAATGACTAAATGCTCTGTGCTAGCCGTCCTCTACTTGAAATTAAAACTTGTAAAGGTAAACAGAGCTTAAATTAACGCTGCTATAAAAAAAATTATGTAAAGCCTATTTTGACTATTTTAACAGGACCTTGAATTCAGGTTAACTCTGCAAGAAAGAAATTAAAGAATACAAAACTTTAAAATTATTTTTTCTCACGTAAACACATTTTGAAAATATTTGAAAGACGATTTCTGTCGATAGAGGTTTACACTCTTTTTATACGTTAAAACTGTTTCAGCTAATAAAGTTTTTAATTTTTAAGTATACTATAAATATGCTTTTTTAAGTAATCAAAAGTGCGCTTTTCAGGTATCCTACATTTAAGCATTTTTAAGCAATTATAAACGCTTGAAAATTCTTGAAATCCTTAAAAATACATTATATTAAAAATGCTTGCTTTCATAGTTATCTTAATTATTAATATTTTGTTGTAAATTTCAAGAGAGTTGATTACAAATGCTTTCATATAAAGCTGTAAATTTCTAAACCTAACTAACTGTTTCGTAAACTAAATAACAGAATTTCGCAGATTATTGTAAAATTTATTCAAGAAATATCAGCTGTATCTGTAAGGTTTTATTTTAATTAAACCAGTTCGCTAATTGTTTTGGCCTCACTATATAACATTTGCTTTTGAAAATTACATTAAAATGTAAATTAATTAAAGTATAAATATGCTTCTAGTTTTTAAATATTCCAGACAAAATAGGCCAGCTATCACACTGCATTATTTTCCCTGTTATTGCAATTTCATATGTCGATGTAATTTTCTGCTAGCTGCGATTGCTTCGCGAGGCCTTAAAAGTAAGCTAAGATTTACGCTAGGAGTTTTGGTTCAATTAAGATATTCAGTTATTTTTGTAAGCATCAGGTCGACATAGTAATAAACAGTTCTATTTTAACTTTTACTTTAGCTAGAATAAAGAGGGATAAAAGTAACAACCATTTGAAAATTGCCAGCATAACCGTTCATATCAACAGCCCAGAGGAATTACATTAAAATAACAACTATATCTTTTGATAATAGTCGCTGTTGACAAAATGTCAAAGCTTGTACCCTGTCAATACTTCTTAATGAAATAATTTATCGGTATTCATAAAATTCAGTTTTATTCTAACTTGAATTATTGCAGAAAGAATTCTCAACTCTAATACCTAATTGCCTAGATGTGGCGCCTATATGGTATAGTGGTTTAGGGAGCCTACAGCAGTAAAGAATGGCCCGGGTTCGAATCCCGGAGAAGGCAAGGATGTTTGTAAATGTATAGTGTCTTTGGGACATGAGGGCACTATAAATCTATGGCGAGCCAAAAGTCCTCTCGAGAGGTTATTGGTAAGGGAAGAGGGATGCCAGATCCTCGGACTCGCCCCGGGTTGCCCTTCATCAAAATTAGGGCGGAAGTGAGCGAACTCGTAGTGTCACCTGGTATTTAAGGCTCTAGCCAACGACCGGCGCAACCATGAATTGTTGTTCTACCATGAATTTCGTGGCCTTGTTCTGATATTACTGCCGTGCAATTGAAATAAGTTACAACTCAACAACTACACTGCCTAGATTAAACTCACACAGATAAAATACACGTTATTTTCCCAGCCATCTGGTTGCGAACTACAAATCCCAGGGCGCATATCGCACTGTACGGTGAAATGATGCATTTGTCAAATCCGCATTTCTGCATTTCATTTCGACTCAGCTATCTCACTACTATTCTTCGGGTAATTTAAATATCAGAATATTTTGCGTACTAAAGATTGTGAATAGCAACGAGCTTTAAGTAAGCAATCACTTCGGGTTGTTGTTTGTAAATAAAATCTAATTTGTTTATAAGTTTTATGGCTCAGTGTTAATTATAAGCACAACAAATTTTTATTACTCTTATTTCCTCTAAAATAGAAATGAAAACTATATGTGCTTATGTGCACATCTGTTCTCATATACCCATTCGTTTTGATTTGAAAATATCCCATTGGTCGTAGTATATCTTCTCGTCATGTAGTGTTTCGAATTCACAAATTAATGACTTAACAACGACAAAATTTTTAAAAGCGACGTAACTTCAGAATTCCTGATGAAGTGTTAAATATTCCTATGCATTTCGTTTTCAGTCTTTTTCTCAGTACTCAGTTTTCTTAATAAGATAACCAACTTTTTTATTTGTCATTTTGGCTTTATTTTTTGACCACCACTTTCTTTGCATTTACCCCACATAAAATGTAACAACGGCATCACAACATCTTTAAAATAAACATATCTTTAAAATTTCTAATAGACTGCTGTTGCCACACCTGTTTTATATTAACACACAACATTCACTATGTTATTTTTATCTGCTGTATAATAAATTTTTCTCATATCTTTAAATGTAATAAACAGAGGTAATAATCAACACATCCATTTATTTGAAAAGAATCCATATTTCACCACAAAAGTTAAAAGTACACAAAATGGAGGTTTCAGGCTAATACACTTAATTGATTCACAACGAGAGCTCGTCTTTATAATGAGCTTATTCCCATTGCGTTCAGTATACTTCCAAGCATATATTTAATGCTTATAAATGTAATATGTTATTCTTTATCATACACCTATTCTAAATACCAAATCTGAGAAATTTTCGATTATCTTATAATATATTTTTTACGAAAATCTGTTCAAAGCTTCAGATTTCACATCTGTTGTATTAATGTTAGCCAAAATCTAATGTGTGGTTCCCGTTCGCATAGAAGTCTTATATACTGAAAAGTTTTGGATTTTATTTTAATGCAGTTTTTTTATTAAAAGCTGTTACGAGTTTGAAGGGAAGTACCTTTATCGGTTCTCCGTTAAAACTGTTATGGGCTTCACGTTAAGTCCACGTCCAGTTGTCCGCTTTTACCCAAAATCTAATAAACTCTTTACATGAATGTACAATGTTTAAATAAGGAAAATAGAAATTTTTGGACGGTTCACATAAGTGCTATAGTGGACGAAAAACTCGTCTCAGATAACATGTGCAGACGGACATGATTGTAAAAATAATCAAAACTTGTTACTACTTCTTTAAATTGAATTAGAGCCTCGTGAGTAAAATGCTTGTTTAAACTGAATTAGAGCCTACAGAGTGCAAATGAATTTGCAATCAAGTAAAATTGTGAAAAGAAATTAACAAAGAACTTCTAAAATTTTAAAAAGCTATTTTTCCAAATTATGAATTTTAATGATGTAATTAATCACAAAACAATTTGATGCATTCTGTCTTTCGAACTTATTTTCTATTTCTAAAAGCATTGACAAATCATGAAAGTACACGTGAAATTAACGGCTGTTAACATATTTCAATCTATATTCGGACAATTATTTTCTTGATTCTATTGGTAGGCAATATTTCCCGAGAAAATCCAAGGGCGCAAATTTAAAAAAAGCTCATAATGCTAGATCTTTTAAAACATCCTCCCAAAATGGTTTCTGGAACACAAAAACCTTTCTGAATATTTCTTTGTACATAAACAACTCAACGCTTACAAAAATAAAACCCTTTCCTTTTCTTCAGAAGAGCTAAAAGTGCCTCAGGCAGAACGATAAGCTTCTTTCAAATACTTTCGCATACGATGAGGGCAACAAAGTGCACCGAATAGAAATTCGCCAATGCTGAACTGATGGTAACAGCCAAAAGCGTCAAAAGTTTGAAAACTCTGCCAAATTTATGCTCACGGATAGAGTACCCTAAAACTTACTCGAGAAGCCATAACATAACCGAGCACAGCAATAACAGAAGACCGAGAAGAATCAAGCCCCAAGACGTTGTCTCATCTTCGAGGAATAAAGAGGCAATCCGAAAGCAATGTTCTTCAGGTTCTCACGTTACAACATGCAATGGCTATAAGACCATCCCATTGCCAAGGCAGACTCGATCAAATTTTTTGGGACAGCAGCATGCTTTGCAGTAGGTGATCATCTCATTCCGATGGTACCTCTCATATAACATTGGTCGCTAGGGGACGGGGAGGAAAGGGGGGTATCTTTTTCCCTCCCAACACAGTGGATATCATCTTAGAACGCCTCATCTTCCCTAACAGCCATTTTCCTCCCCAAGGGTTTCCTTTTCTTGTGTTCTCTTAAGAAGTTTTGTTTTTCGTTTGTTGTTTGCTGGGAAATTCTTTGCTAGGGGATTTTTCGTGAATCGACAAATAAGGGGTCGGCCAAACTCTAAATATAAAATTACACTTAAAGGCAACAGCTCTTTGTAACTTGTTGTTTTAGAATAAGGTTTAATATGTACATTAGAACGTATTTTAATGCTTCAATACAAATCTTAATTTTTCCTCCTAAACTTTTATTCAGAAGTAAAATGAGTAAAAAACGTGAAATAAGATTTGTATCAAGGTAAAAGGAAAAAATGAGTACCATTAAATACAGCAAGAAATTGAAATCCATCTCAAGTTTTACATGGTAGGTATTAAAAGGTACATGGTACTATCAAAACTATCAAACATTACATGCTAATACAAACTTAGTTACAAACAAAAGGTACTACCAAACATTGCATGGTATTAAAAGAGTCTTAGAGTATCACTGATGGACTTTCACTTCTACATTTTAAACATCAAATGTCTTTTATCAAAGTGCGTGAAGAGACATTCTTACAATTGTTTGACTTTTCATTCTCTTTAGTAATATTCTCGCGCAAGGTATTTCTTTGATAATTTAATGTTTGATAGTAGTAACACCCTGTACAAAAACAATGTTTATCCCTTCCACATTAAAAATGATTTGAATTAGGAAAAGAATAAAATCTCACTTTTGCTTCAGGTAGCATAATTTTGGTACGTAAGACAGAATTCGTGATTTTGAAGAAATCCTCTTTTGATGCAAGCACATCTATAACTCGAATGGTACATATACAAGTGTAAGCATCATTCGACATTTAAATATGTGGTTATTGCACTCGTTAAATATTGGAATTTTGTATATGAAGACATTTCCTGATACAAAAAACTTCTGGGTAAATTTATTTTTGAAATGAAAACATCTCAGATTAATACTCACAAAAATCATTTTAAATGCATAATATCAACAACAGCAATGACACGAAATGAAAGATTAAAAATTCGCTTTTTTTTACAATAGTGTCATTAAATTACCTTAACAGAAACATTCCTGACTTTCGGAAGTGTTGTCGTGAGATATTTTCAAAGAAAATAATAAACATAATATGCAGAGAATGCTTAAAACTTTCGAAATATATTCCCATTAAATATAGAAACTTTAAAAACAGCAATAATAATTTTAATAATGGAAGAAATATTAATCTTAAAATCATACTTGTTAATTCCTTGCAATCTTCTAAATAATGGAATGAAGACCAAAAATCAATGAAGTTAAAAAGCGCATTTTTTTTAGAGAAATTTTAGTTACTATGGTAAATAGAATATTTAATTGTTATTTAGTCTATAATATGTGGTAAAAATACAGACAAATAACGGATAACTTTCAATGGTTCAGTTTATGATTAAGACTAATTTAGTATAAATTTACTGCGCCATAAAAAATAGAAAGATGTTTTAACTTACAGGGATATTATGAGGAAAGAAGATCCATAGAAAATGTTTTTTGTAAACTGTAAGAAACAAGTGAGCTAATTACCAATAGGCGAATTTTTTGAACTAGTTACGAAGATAGTTAAATGATTTAGTTCGAAACTGATCCTGGATTATATCTTAATGTTGTTATATACTAAGCTGTAAAATACTAGTAGTTTAAACAAATATGAATTGCGTTGTGTTTGTACCCTTTTAAATTTCGTTTCAACAACCCGAAGAGCCTTGCTACTGGTGAAACCATGTTGTGTAATCAGAAATTCAAGTAAACACATAAAATCAATAATACTAACTTAGTTTATTACTTTCCTTAAAACACTGATATCAAACAAATTTACTAACATAAAATTATACTAGTCCCCGGGAACTACCTTATTTAGTTTAGAAAACAAATAGCTAAACATTTATATATTTTCCACAAATACTGCAATCTTAGACAGTAACCACTTCAATTCAAATACTATTGTTTAAGTAATAACTATTTTTATGAGTTAAGATACAAATTAAAATTTTCTATTTCATTTTTCAGTTGTAAGGTTCTTACACCTTATTTATCCCAGAACAAGAGAAAATTCAAATAATGAAGTACAGAGTTAAGTACCTATAGTATTGCACCATAAGGGGAAAAAAAAATTATACCTTTAACTAGAGCAATTTAAGACTGCTCACAAATTTCTTCAGATCTCAGTTAAATCAGCAAATCTTCAAAAATATTAAAGATTTAAATTTTCTACCTTTCAAAATTCTTTACAGCAAACATTTAAATAAAAGTTAAATTCTGATAATAATAGAATCTTTAAAAAAATTCAAGAAATAATTAAACCAGAGAATTTTGGATGAAAAAAAAATCTTTAAGAATTTAAGTTAACATTAAAGTTCAAAAAGAAAAACTTCTTAACTGACGGAAGATGTGAACCTGGAGATTTGGGGGTTCGACGGCAGCTTGGCGGACACCGAACATTCGAAGAATACCCAGTACGCAGGAACTTGGAAGTTTCATCCAGCCTTCTGTATTACGAACTTCAGAGCCATCAGGAAACTCAGGTCGGAACACAGGTTGCTTGGCTATTGATTTTTTCTGTTCTTATAAATTGAAGAAGCGGACTGAGTCTTCATCAGATGGTAGAATTGACGAAGAAATATTTACTTTCCATTTTGAAGGACATTATTTCTGTGGTAGTTGAAGCATGGAAATATAATTTTCTTTCATTTCCTTTTCTATTGCAGAATTATTTCATTTACATTTTTGAAGGACTATTTCCGAAGCCATGGAGTAAGACGTGACAGGAGCCATAAGCCCCCCGTTAAAAAAACAAATTCATCCTTTCTGTTGCAGCAACAAGATGCCCAAGGCGCCCGAGAAAGTTATCTTCTTGTCAGCCGAATGCAAAAACGAAAACGTCCCAACAGCTTCGCAATCCCACCTGCACCCGCTTTTTGTCAGGTCCGGACACTAGATATCGCCAAAACTCGCCAAAAGGGTGAATAAACTGAAACTCTACCCCTCACACAAACCCCTGCTAATATCGTCCAAAAATCGAGGAGTTGAACTGGAACAAAAATCCGAATCTCGCCAAGCCCGCCAAAAGAAGAACCAAGAATTCGACGTAGGCGTGGGAAAACCAGCAAACCTAGGCAACGGACAAAAATTCCTAAGCAAAGGCTTGGAAATCAACTGCAAAAGTGACGCTTTTCAATCCTTTCCCCCTCAACCAAAAAAAATACTCGAAGTGCAAAAATTCGTTGAATAATTAACTGTAACTTAAAAACTGTTTAAGCTAGAGACTTGAAAGTACTCTTAAATTAAAAGGCTAATTTTTCTGCATCCAATGATATAAGTTAAATGAGAATCAACCTAAGTTAAGTAATTTTAAATCAAGTTTATTACCTACGAAAGCACCTAATTCCATTGTCTGTTTCAACGCGTTTACGAGAAACCAGTGGAAGAGACGTACAAATCTTAAAGTACCAAAACCACTAATTAAAATTAAACCAAAGCAAATATAAATACAAGATATTAAATAAAATAACGTTGTGTAGCATAAATTTAGAATAATGAAAATTAATCTTAAGTCAAACTTAAATAATTAAGTGTTACATGAAAATTTGCTACACAACAATGTAATACTGATACAATGCATTATCCAACGTTCAGTTTTCATTTCCGTGGCTCTCTTTTACATACTATTTAGGATGTAAGAGTATCGTCTCCCTTCAGAATGTTATAATTTTTATTAACATACATTGCAATTTCTGTCTTGTCATAAACTGTTTTGAAAAACGTCTGACAATTATCGTAATTTCTATACAAGTAGTTAGTATATAAATATATGAAGAATTTTTTTATTTTACTAGCAATTTTATTTATGATGTCATTGTATTAGTTAAATTTCTCATCGCTGGAAATTTTCATACAGATTTTGAGATTTGAGTATAAATATGTACTTATTAGGTAACAGAAAATAATTCTGCAGAGATTATGTAGTATTTTTTCAATTGCCTTGAATTTTTGCATTCTTTTGATTATTCGTTTTTTTTTAATACTTGATGTATTAAGCCCTTGTTTGATGTTTTTAAATATCTTCTTTTCTCTTTTACTTTAATGTATTAAAATTTAACTGATCTAGAAAGCTTGCATTTGCTTCGGTTATTTTATAATACCCGTGTTAAATTTGCTGAAGCTTTTAGCGTTGTTTAGTTCATGGATTTGATTTTGCTTACTTCATTTACAAATCATTTTAGTCACTATATATATTACCTTGTAGAGTTATTAGGTTTTATTTCGTTGCAGGAGACATAAAAAGGAGCAATGCCCTCGCCGGGACTCGAATCACGGACTTTTCAAATACGGGTCGAGCGTGCTGACCACTACACTACAAAGGCATACGAAGAAGGCGAGAGAAATACCTTATAACATAAACGTATGTAACACGAATTTTAATTAACACGCACTCATACACACAAACTATAAGTATCTTGTTTCCTATCATTAAAATTTTTTAAGTTTCTGTTACGTGATTTTATACGATGAATTTGTGAATAGCTTCCAGACAAAATTTGTTGCTTTGCATTAATCACGTTATTATTTCGTATTATTATTATTATTATTATATGTGCTACCGGCTCTCTATGGATACCGTTAACGTAGTTTAATGCGAGAAACAACAGCATTTTTACATTAAACTGCTGATACATTTAATTTTTTATTGTTCATGAAAAACAGGCAAATTGTGTAACATTTCAAAGGAGCGAAGTAGCATTATAGGAGGTGCCTAAGAGAGATCCTAGAATCTTCTCCTTTAAAATTCCTAAACCTTCTAGTTCTAAGTACCTTAAAGGAGGAGCACTGAAAACTTTGGAAGCATGTATTATAAACCAATACGCTTTCACTTTAGATAATATATCGGATGATGAAGCACTAATGGAAGATCTTTATGAATATGAAGGCCTCCTGAAAATCTAATTGGCAACGGATGATATTTTTTGAATAATATTGGCTGGAAAAAATGGAAAATGTGATTTACAGTGTCATCAGTACCAGGCAACAAGGGATTTATGCGTTTCGTTTTTTCTAACACATGTCTCAGGTTTTTCACAGCAACGTTTTAAGGCTGTTTTAGTTTGACTAATGTAAATTAAACCACAATGGCAACGAATTCTGTCTATATTTCAGGAATTCATACGCAGAATGTGGTCCTTAAAAATGGAATTGCAAATTTCATTGACACAAGAGAAAACAACTCGAAAGTTAAATTTTCATAAAATACGTGCAATTTTATAGCTATTCGATAGAAAGAAAGAAATGAAAATAGAATTCACATAATCTCCTTAAACGAGATGTTACTTTTCGATGTTTTGAGATGAAAATTTCGTAACCTTTCGGTCAGTAATATTAAGTTGAAAAGCCTCTTTCAATAGCAACTGCTTCTAACTAATTTATAGTTCTTGATAAGGAGCCGACCTGGAGGAGAAACTCAAAGTGCATGGAAAACGAAGGGGTGAAATTAAACTAACTTATGTTCAATTGAATGACAGGATCTGAAGTGTGGTGGAAGGCAAACAGATGAAAATTTCACAACGCCAGTTCTTTAGTTAGATTGCATTACTTACAAAATAATATGTGTTTTTTCTGGACAGATTTGAATAAGGGAAATTACTTCATCAATTCCGATAGAGAGGATTGTTTGAAAAGAAATGAAAGTCTTGTTTCTAAACATTTAAACGCATCCTCCAATTGAACACTGGTGAATAATAACTTTACATCAAAAGAATCCATTATGAAATTTCTAAGAGAATGGCCTCTCTTTTTTTTTAACAAACGCTATTGGATTTTGTACAGTGTAAGTGTTATTAACTAAAAAATCGAAAAGCTAGAAACTAAATATTTAGCTAACGGATACGAGGCAGTGTCTAAATTTTATACAATACGACAGAATGGAATACCACTTTTATGAATTTTGGGTGAGCATATAATTAATTCTGGCACATTTTGCAGCAGATGGAATAAGCGATTTTTTAAGTGGCTCGGAAGGATTTCTGAAGATTAAGTTGCAGTTTATTAGGAATGCGATTTAATCGCTGTTTTTTAAAAGGATTTTTGATTTTTTAGGAATTTTTAACTTGAGATATCCAATTCTTGTGATCCAGTTTCGCGCTAAGGCATAAGCCTCATGGCGCTAAGGCATAAGCATTTCCGCTAAGGAACATGTGGCTTAACACATAAATCCCCTATCCATAACACAGTTCCTTAGTTTAAAAAGGAAACACATATATCCCCTTGTCCAACACTGTTGGTCAGAAAATCATATTTTCCATCTTTCTGTAACCAAAACATCATTTATTGGGGAATTAGATTTTCTAGATGCATTTCACATGCATAAAAATATTTCAGTTCTAATGAAAGATCCCAATTCCAATCCATCTTTGTCCTTATCTTTTAAGGAAATTACTCCACAGCTGTTCTCATTTTTCATTAATGGATAGCGCCAGTAGCTTTACTTCCTTCCTTCCATTCTTATCGCCTTATCTTACCAGTGGTTTCTTTTACGTCATTTGCATTTCTACAACTGAAGTTCTATACTTAAAACTTCGAAACTAGAACTGCAAATTTATGAATATTACGCTTAATCTTGTTGCATTAATAATTGTTATTCGGCTTGTTATTTTTACTTAAATTTATGCAAATGTTAGTTTTGTAATATTTTCTTATTTCCATGTTTCATTTTTGTTTGCTATTAAAATTCTTTTCAGGGTGCGGTTAGTGAAAGAAGTTGGGAATCTGTGATTTATTCAGAGTTAGAATTATTCCTTTAGAAAGATAATTCTCGAATGTTTTGCGGTAATCAACCACACCAAACCAAACCGAACTTAGAATTCTTTCATCTTGAAATGAGCTGTTTGATAAGTATAACCAAAACAAAACTAACTAGAGAATTGCTGTTGTTTTAGTTCCAATATGCTTCACTGCTATAGAAAGAGCTGGATTTTTTTTCATGACTTGCTTCATGTGAAAAACAAATACTACATGTCATATTCCCTCAAAACTATTTCAGAAGATTTAATAGTTTTCTCTGAGTAACAAAACAATATTTTAAGATTAGAATTAAGACTTGACTGGTTTCCTTTTCAGAATGATTGTGCTCAGCTTCGAAAGGTTGATGTGTATTGTAATTTTTGTGAAATTAAAGTTCAAGATATGTTGATAACCGAAGATAAAAATAGGAACAGTATTTTCATAAAAAGTCTTTGAGAACAAAGCATATAAATTAATTACACGCAAGTCTCTCATGCCATGTATCCCTTCGATCAATTCTTGCGGATTAAAATTTCAGGCGTAGCAAGAGTACAATCGTCTTTTGTGGTTCTCATTGCCCATATCAAAATCTCACTGATAATCCCTCGACTTTTCACTCTCGCCAGCTTTCCTTTAACTTCCCTCCCCCCAGCAGACGACTTACTCCGTAATTAAAATTTAGCACTTTCATAACTCACACTCTGTTTCCCACGCACACACACACGCGCGTCGAGTCTGCATAAAACAGCGGTTGTAGTTACGGTTACAGGCAGCTTAAGACCCTCTCCGAAATTGATTACCTGACTGCACATTCGCAGAACGCTCAATTACTTAAGACGACGGGAGGTTGTCACCTGGAAGCGAGGCTATGCAGGGCATGTCAGCCTCAGCTAATGACCTCACAAGAAGATTATAGCCGGTAAATTCAAGCTCCACTCAGTTCCTTAATTAAAGATTCGCTACTCCTACTGTGAAAATAATTTTGAAATTATTTCATATTAAAAAAGTTATTGCTCTTTAAATTTAGAGAAAATGTAACCTTTTCTCTCTTGCATTCTCAAGTGTTTCAAAATCCCCTGAGATAAAGTATTGTCTTGATGTTATAGTAGTGAAGAAATTAAGTTGCTTGAAATAGTCCTTGTTTTCTGTTGGCAGTTAGTTATAAACTTCAATAATTAATTTTATTGGATTCTGATAGAGATTTTAGAGACGTATATTTTGTTTCTAAGACTATTTAATACAAATTATGTAGTTTTAGTATAGCTTCTTTTTCAATATTTTATCAGGCACATTACTCCATTTGAACTTCATATTTCACATTTCAACACACATACATTTTACGTCAGATAATTACATGTGTTTTGTTCTGATTACAAATTAATTTATTTTATGCATATGTAATATAAAGTCCATAGCGTTCAAAGTTTAGTTATGCAAACTGAAAATTTTAATAGAGCTATTTTGAATTAAATAACATAGTTTTTTCTCTGTTTAAAGATTGTAATACTGACATTTTCAATCCGAAACATGAAAACTCTTCAGCCACAACATTTACTACTATTTTGATACAGCGTTTTGCTTCAAAGAGTTCTAATCAACTTTTACTAAAGATCATAGACATGCTATCATAAATGCTAAAAGGGGCAATATAATGTACAAATTTATTGTGAGCTTTAAACTCAAATGCATCATATAGTAATTCTTCATGTCATGTAAATATCTTATGAAAATAAAAAATTTGATCCCAAAGGATATCGTTGTTATTTATTGTTTTATTTTCTTGAAAAACAAGAATAAATTATCTTACTCTGTTTTGTTTGCTTTTTTAGGAATGAGAAACTAAAATATTTCTTTTGGAAATAAAGCGCTTAGCTCATGATACTTCGCAATTTTCTTCACCAGCTCCTTCATTAAGCATGTTAAGAAATCTCGAGAAATCAAGAGTTAAATAACTTTTAGTTTTAATGGCAGTTTAAAGTTTTCTGTACTTAATTATTATGACCAGAAACTATTGTATTTGCTACTTTCGTTTCATACCTCATGTTATAAGAAAATGGGGTAAGAAAACTGCAGCGCTACCAGATAATTTGAATGGCTGAGTTTAGAAATTTCACCTGATTCACCTGATTAAGAATTTCGTTTTAGTTAACTAGAGACAATCCTTATATTACGGACTTTACAACCATTTTTAATTAATAAAGGTGATATCAGAGAAGACTCGGAAAGATAAATTAATACAAAATACAAAAATTTAAAATACTTAATAAAGAAACGTATTTCAGTTTACCTAATACAGCTTAATATTAAAGTTCTGTAAACTTCATGAAAGCGTCTATTTATACACATAACTACATTTAAAAGTTTATTTGAATGCTAATAAATAATGTATCAGTTTAAGAGCAATTTTATATAGAACTGAGAAACACATTTTAGATTTAAATTAACAACATCATTAAAATGGAAAAGAAATGTAAAGTTGATGTAAAGATGCTTTCATAATTATTGTAAATTGCTAATTACTTTTAAATTAAAAATAAAATAACAAGATACGATTAAAATGCTTCAAGCATTTTGTATTATTCATTGAAATTTAAATATGTAAATTTTAATTTCCAATTAATATTTAATTTGAAAAGCTTTGTCTTTAATTAGCAATGCACATCACCTGAGCCTATTACTCACAAGAACATTAAGGTCATTCATTGGAATTATGTAATACCTGTAGAAATTACAGCTTCAGTTAACTCTGATTTATGGTTTACATTCATGAATTTTACCTTTTGAATAAATATAATCCGAATATTTTCAACTACACTAAGAGCTGGCGGTTTGACTTTCTTGCAGACCAATGCAATTTTTAAATTGCTTTAGAAAGCGACCGTTTATCTGCAGATCGTGGTCGAAGACATGATACATTTTCATCCTGAAAGCTGTATATATTATTTTTAAACATTTTAATAGCTGAAGCATGTATTTTTCTTTGAAGCGCAACATATTGGTTTCCATTAAATTTTACTTCTACGACGTGAAGACAACGTACTTCACGCACTGAAATACTATCCCTTAGATAACCACAGCAATACCCTTTACTACTGATGCAGTGTAATATGGTTCCTTATGTTCCAAATGTTGTTTCTTTATTGGATGATAGCGGAAGCATACGTCACTTTCAACTTTACGCCATTGATCCACAACCCATTTTTTATGATCAAATGGCCACTATAGTCGCTTAAATGTTTGTTTTTCGTTACTAAAAGGTTTTTTTCACTTCTTTGTGGAATCTCAAGTCATTTTCATTGAGTTTTCGATTTACAGCCCATTTTGGAAACGTTAATTGAACAGATTACTTCCCACTTAAGCCTCTGTTTTTCGCAGCTATCAAAACGATCCTTTAAATTCAAACGAATAAATCTTCGGCGGTTTTTTATTGAAGTTTTACTTTTCTTTGTGAACATCTTTCCACTTCGTTACGCAGTGCAATATTTTTAGCATGTTTAATAAATTTGTTTGAGAAGGACTTTCTGCAAACTAGAATTAAACTAAACTAAATTAAAAATAAAATTAAATTAAAGAATTAACATTAAAGAATTAAAATTTAACACAGAGGTCTCAATGTCAAAAACTTTCAAATTAATCAATAATGATTCTTTTATAGGCTGAAGAAGTTGTAGTGGATCGAAACTTCAAATTTAATTTTCCTTAGGTTTGTAAGGTTTACATTATGTTAATTAACAGTTATTTTAAGTTTTGTATCTTTCCTATCTTATTCTAATTTCAGCTTACAATTTCCTGCCAGAATGTGAATGCAGAATCGCAGATAATGCAAATGAGAATGAGTACTATTTAAGTCGTGACTTCAAGTCTTACGTGTTCTGTTCAGATTTAACAAGCGATTATTCGCTTGTTAAGTGTTCGTGGGGTTCGGAGTTAGAACTTTAAAGATTTAAAGAGTTGAACCTCACAGGTTAATTGTGTTTTTTAGAGTCATTCTTTCTTTCGCAACTTTGTGAATAAAAACCCTTACTTTAAAGTGATAAAAAGGTTTGATTTCTGTATTAAATTATCTATAAAATGATGTTTAGTTTATTATATCCGAGACTTAAATTAGTTTTGAAATATTATTATGTATTCAGAACATATGATTTCTAGAGTTATTGCAGAACATTGGCACCGTGAAATAATGCAGTAAATATAAAATGCATTTCAAACAATGCGTAGTGAAAACAGCTGCACTGAAGTACTTAATACTCTAGATACGTAACTAGGTATGCAATCCAATGAAGGCATTCCTTATGTCTCGATTCAAAAAATCTAACTTGGGGGCATTAATCTCCATTACTGGTTATATTAATTTCCTCCTATTTTGACACATTTTTTTGTTAATCCAGATTGATGTGATTCAAAGGAATCTTGATTTCTCAGGTAGCGCATTGCACTTAATTGGAAAAGTAGAATTAAATCTCAAAGATGCTTTTCTAAGAGCTATTCTCTATGTGCACACAACAATCTGTGAGAGTCTTTACTGTTGTATTCTCAGATAGTGTAGCAATTATGTAATCCAGATATAAAAGCTATAGCCATGATGATCATAAACTCATTTCTTTCACATCTGCCAGCACAAAAACTGAGACATATGGACATCAATCTCCATTATGGATGGAACTCAGCTCCTCCCGTCGTTTACCCTCCCCCCTGCAGCATTAACTTCCCTGCCGAGATTGCTGTGATGGTCCTTAAAAGCAGGGGAGGGAAGAGGGCGAAACACTTTATGAAGTGCTTTTGGGACATGCGACCATCTTCGCAATAAACAGTTCCGTTGGAGTACATCTTGATAGACTTACGTAGAACACGACAGTAAGTTGCCGTTGTTGAAACTAAAGCGAATGGGGAAAGAAAGTAAAAAACAAAAAAGTAGTAACAAAGCAGAAAGACAAGAGAGGAGGTAGGGAAGGAAGCGTTCCGTTGCCATGGAAGTGCAAGGTTTCCATCTTCATTACGCCGCCTGTCGCCGAGATGACCATTTAAAGTTTGTGTATAACAATAAAAGCGGTGGTTACCATCACCTGCCCCCGTTTTGTTACAAATAAGAAGTAAATGGCGTCTGAAAGCCGCTAATTGCTGTCATTCGAAGTGATATCAGCGTGGAAAATTAGATTGAAAAGTTTTAATTTTACTGCTGTTAACATTTTAAGCTTTTTTTTTCTCTTATTCTACTTAATTCAGTTGTTGATGGAATATATATTTAGTTACTTTTAGTTTCAGCAACGAAGCCTAACTTTCTTGAAAATCACAGTATTTGAAGTTTCGCCATATTCGTTGTTCAGTTATGACGTTCAAAATATATCTAAATAAATAAAGGTTAACTGAAGTTTTATGTATAATAATTCATTTGAAATTATTATACATAAAACTTCAGTTATACAAACGCCTTTAAAGGATGAATGAATTATGCAATACAAATCAGAACATCTAATTTAAAAAAGTGGAATAGTTTGATCTTGCTAATTCGAACGTTTACAACTGAAACACGCAAGTATGAGCCAATTATACACTAAGGATCGAAGGCATGTGACAATTATCTATTTGAAAGTTTATTTACAGTTAAGTTTAACCAAATTAATTGTCAAATCTTCCATCTCATCCACATCACATATATTAGCTCAGACTAAAATATAATGTAAATTAAATTATGCGCAAGACAGCTTAATAACTACCAGTGTTTAATCTTACGCTGTTGAAACTTTATAAGTTAAAAAGAGCCAGGCTGACTGGTTAGTATCTATAATTCGGGAAAAGGATAATTTCTAATAATTTTTCTCGAAGATTACAAACTTTATCAAATTGAAATGCGTTTGGATACTGTAGTGTTAAAATGTAGCAAGAAATAAAGTATTTTATAAATATTTGCATGAATATGTAGGTATTTCGCCTTGCGGCAAACAAAAATTTGATTAAATTTGCTCAATAAATTCAAATAAACATAATAGATGCCATTACTTATTCTCAAGTTTTTTCCAAATGTAAAATTTCGTACTTTGTTCATTTTCAGTTTAAGTTAAAAGAAAGATTTTTAGTGGTTAATTCGGAATAATTAATTTCAATAAATCTCGGTCTGAAAATTTAATATTTAACGATAAATAAGTTCGAAAAGTATAGAGAATAGGAGCTTCCTGCAGAACCAGCCTTAAGATTTCAGATAAGATATAAATATAAACTGGAATATTCTCCTTTGCATCATTATCATTACCTTTAAAAAATGTTTTCATAAATATTTAAAAAATAAAGTTTATTTAAATAGATTTGTTTTGTTAGAAAATCTTTTAATTTCTGTTAAAAAAATGGCTCATTATCTGCTTTCAAACCATTTATTTGACCAACATGCCACCGTTTGATTTTGAAAGCACTGTCGTAGAGCATGGAGCGTTGCAGTTTGTAAGAGCTACACTGAACTGTTTGGAAATTGTTTAACCAGACTACTCATTCGTTTCCCAATGTCTGTTGGTGTTGGTAAGTGCTCGTTCTATTACAGAAAGATATGGACAGAGGATTTGACTTAAATAATTACAACTTTTCAATCAAGTCCCCCATTTTGTTTCATGTTATTGCCACTAGGTAATCGACGTTTTAGCTGTAACTCTCGCCTTGAATATGATCCATCGGTTACAGGTGAAAACATCACAGACGAAAACGTCGCGAAAAAACAACGCATGGCGAAAACGTTGTCATAAAAACATCGAATATTTTCGAAGACGATGTTTTTAAACTGCGAAATTTTTGAACCGCTTTATTTTTATGACGATATTTTGTAACATGACGTTTTAGAACTGCGATGTTTTCTCTCTGCTTTCTTTTCTGTCACGATGTGATGTTTTGTATGACGACGTCTTCACTTTGCAATGTTTTTCTCTGCTTTCTTTTCTCCCAGGATGTTTTGTATGACGACGTTTTCTCCGTGCGATGTTTCCTCTGCGATATTAACTTCCACGATGTATTTGCCGCGATGTTTTCGGCACATACCGATCGATAAGAAGTGAAGAAATAAAATTTGTGAATCTGAATTCTGTGTTTGCGTATTTTGATGATTGCAAGGCGGAAACTCACCGATATTTTTAGGAAATAACTTTTAGGGGAGTGCCAGGTAGGTGAACATATTTTTAAGACTAGTTGATTTATGAATTACAGATACTGGTGTAATATTAATTTCTTTGAGCATACACCACAACAATATGCTTAACAAAATATGTGGTAATTTGTTACATATTAAGTAATTGTTTTTTGAATAATTCTCCATTTACTCTATGTAGGGGAAAAAACTGTTGTGCCGCCCAACCGGAAATAGTGGTTAGAGCCGCTGACTGCCATACCGAACGGCCCGGGTAAATGTATAGTATCTGTTCGGCATGGGGCATTTTAAATATGCGGCAAGCCGAAAGTCCTCTCCAGAGGCTGGTGTTAGTGGAAGAGGAGGGGATTCTTCGGATTCGTCCCTCCGGGTTTTCTTCTTCAAAACTGGGGCAGAACTGAGCAAAGTAGTACTGTTACCTGTATGGTGCTCTAAGCTCTTGCCAACGACAGGAGCAGTCTTGCACTCCTTGCCTCGATGAATTTCGTGAGCTTGTTCTGATGTTACTGTCAAACACTCACTTTCAGGCAAGTCACAACAACAATAGCACAAAATGTTGTAAAATATTTGGATTAGTTAATATGTAGAGTGATTATGTTTTTCAATGCAGGAACATAAAAAATGTGCAGAACCTACCCCGGATTTCAAACATCGCACTTCCCGACTGCCAGAGGGACGTTCTATCCAGTTACATCACGAAGGCATGTGGAAAGGTGGGAGAAAATATCTTATAAATGGTTGGAAGGTTTGAAAATATATTTTGTTACTTAAATTTACGATAGTTAATATCCGAAATTTATTTTTAAGCACAATAAGTTTAATTCCAGGTAGGGCTCTTTTTTCTCTCGTTCAGGATGAGATCTTTCTTTCACATTTCGCTTACTATAGCGGGACAGCCTTTTGTGGTAAGTGAAAGATGAAATTAGAAAAAATAGAATAGTTACATGTAATCCAGTCTATCTAGTAATTATAAATCGAAATTACTTAGGACAGTTGTTATATTTGCTAAGCTAACAATTCTTCAAATTCTTGTTTCGTATTATTTCATGTTATACCTAGAAAGCACAAATAAATTTCAAGTTACTGCTTTCTTAGTTGTTTTATGGTCCTTTTTTCTCGCTGTAATTCCTTTTGATGTTTTCATATCCTAGCCTAGACTTTCAGACGAATGTCATGCTGCCAGACTTTCAATTTAATGCTGTATACGAGTCCACTGTTGCCAAGAACGTAAGACTACTAAATACCGGTAATTTTTCACACAAATTATTCTTATTGACTGAATGTGTTATGTACATGAGGCTTTCATGTCCTTATTGCAATTCGGCAATGGACGATCTAGTACTCCTTAGGAACGCCAACAAACGCATCGATCACAAGATGCTTTTGAATCACCTTTTGAATGCTTTACTCTTATAAATAACTTATCCTTACTCAGCATTTTACTGCAAGAATCATCGAAGCGGTCAAACGGACAGTTGGTTTGCAATTTCATATCTTCAAAATCAATTTTATATTTTAAAGTGAAATTACATAACTTTGAATAATTCGAAAAATGCGTTAAGATTTGCAGATGCCTGTACTAGAGCCGCGATCACAGTCAGTTTGGCAGCTTTATCTATGTTTTGCTGAACGTTCTTAATTTAATTTGTCCGTCGTAAATAATTTTTTGTAATAAAGTAAAAAAATAAAATATGTATAACTAAAATATTATACCAAACAGCTGAAAAACACCGTGTTTATAAGAAGACAGAAAATTATCATGTTTTAGCAAATGTGAATGATCTGGAAAATTTTGCATGGACGAACTGGCTGTTGCTTTATGCTTCCTAAATCATATGCGTCTGTTATTTCTAAACCGCAACCAAAAAAATATGAAATGATTTCCGTAATTTAGAAAGACTAAATTCATCAAAGAAACGAACGTCTTTTGAAAAACCTTTTTGGTATAAACATTAATACCAGGAGCGCACAGCAACAGTTCTCCAGTTATATTCAATTATTCAGAAAATCTGTTTCTCTAGGAAAAATTAAGGAAGGGCTATTGCATTACGAATACAGATTTATGGTCTGTTTCTTTTGAATTAACATTTCTGAAGCACACATTTAGCAGACATATAGCGCATAATAGTATAAATGACAAATGTTTACTACACAGTTGATCTCAACAGAAGTACACATTAATATTTTTGTGCATTTAAAAATCACACGTCTTATGTATAACAGATTTTTTCCGAATATTAACTCTCCAATTTCTAATGTATAATTTTATAAATAAATAATCATTTGAAAAACATATATTTTGTGGTAAAGATGCCGAAAATACTATTCGAAGGAGCGTAAACGCAAATTTAAATCTTTCTATATGATGGTCTTCAGAAGTTGGAACTCCCTGTGGACCCATAACCCAATAAGGACAGAACAGTAGGAATTACTAAATACAAAATTGCGCCATCTACTGGCAAACAAACGACTCGTTAATCAAGGTGCTCAGCCGCCCCTAAACGTTTGACTTCCGTACAACTGGTTGACTTTTGTCTCGGAAACTGAAATCAATGAAAGGGCTGCCAAGACAAAAGAAGGCAATTTCTCTTTGCACTTCATTAACTCCGTAATTAGTGAATTCGTAGACGGTATGGCCCCTGAAGGGCTTTTGGACCATTTCATTACAACCATTCATTAGGTACTTAAAGCTCGCAAGCAAGGGTTATTATTATATCACTTGGATATGTTACCCGAAGGATTACTTATCAAATAGCGATGACTGCTTTAACGGCAGTGTAACCGAATCGATGTTGTGAGCCGTTGCGTGTACATATTCCGGTAAGTTTGGGGAAAAGTTTTTACTCTTAAGTACTTTTCTCAAGCATAAACTCTTCTGTTTGTCAGTTTAGATATTTCCAAAGTGGACATTGTGTTTGAAAATATGATAGGTGAAAATGCCTTTATTTATAGAAACTGTTGTCTAATGTTATTATAGCAAACTTTCCAGGGTTTTGAATTTAGATTATGAAGACCTTTATTACTAAGAGGGAAAAAAATTCGATATTTGCTTAATGATTATAAAGTTTGCATGACACAGGGGATTTTGATCTCTAGAAAAATATTTTAAATTTTTAAAGGGGACTATTATTTTAAGAGAAAGCATTTTGAAAATTTTTGTTTACAAATTTAACGGAGAGGATTTTTTTTTTCATGGACCAAGAAAGAATCGTGGAAATCTTTCTTTTCTAAAGCAGCTACTCCAGACAATTAACTTGGAAAATCCTTAAATTTAATTCCAAATTTCTGAAATTCTGCAGAAAATCGTATTTTATGAAATTTTAGTTTGAATAAATTGTATTGTAGTAATCAGAAACAATTTTTAAATTGTTAAATAAGTACCTTTTTCTTTTGTCTTATGCAACTTAAAAACCCACTTTATAATACGATTTATAAACTGTGTACTTAGAAGGTCTTAAAAACTGAAACACTTGGAATGAGACATCCGAGTGACTTGAACTCGTTCAAAATAGAGGAGGAAGAGCTGTAAACTATGTTCATGAATAACGTTTTCTGGAATTAGATGTATGCGTGTTTGATGAAACTAAGAGACAGCGAATGTTATGTACTGAAACAGTTTCTTCATCATCTTCCAACTTGATATTCTTCCTGACAATCTCTGTACAATCTTTGTTATAAGAGAACTTCAATTAAGTGGCAAATAATGTAATAAATATAAAAGCCTCCTTCCTCAAAACAAAATTGAAAATATGTCTCTGCTGGATTCAAGGCCATAGAGGCAAGATGACAACGAATAAACGAATTCCTTCGCTGAAGAGTTTGAAACGTATCCAAACTTTGTTAATATTCAGTAACTGATGACGCAAGCAAAAAATTGTAACTAATACCCTTCTAAAGGATTCCTGGCAAAAATGTGTTGAACAATGCTGTTAAAATCACCCGTTTCCATGAATTATTCCTTTGGTTAATTATTCCAAATTCTGTGTTAATTTCGACATCAAACAATCATTATAGACCAAGGTGCTTTCTTCATTTATCTTGGAGCAAGATACACAGCAAGTAACAATCACTATGTTTGTGGAGAAAGACGCAATCATTATCGTTTCACATCCTCATGTTTCTTCATTCGAGATCTGCAGTGCAAACCACAGCCTATCAAATGCCAAAGGATATGTAAAATATAAAAGACTGAAATCTGACAGGATTAGAGATTGGCTGTTATAGGAAAGGACATCTGCGAACTGAAATGCTAGTCACATTAAGCAGATTAAAAAATCTCTGCACCTGTTAGAAATAACCATCCCAGTTGATGGTACAGTAGTAATATTTATTCTTATTGTTTAACTAACTTCTCTTTGAGTTTGTTCCACTTCTGTCTATTTACCGAAAGTATTAGTATCACTTTGTGACGACCATTTGTGAAGACAGTATAATATATAATCATATTTACGACAACCACCAGCCTGATTCTGACTTCGTACGTTTGCAAACTACATCAGCACTGTTCATATTTATCGAAACATCTTTTGTAATTTCCATGATCGAAGAGCTTTTTGTAAATTTTCTAGAGGTATTGATTACTCTTTCTCTTCCACTACTTTCTAGAGTGGAAGAAGAAGGGAAATCCATCGTGGTGGTTTGAGCTTAAAAAGAGCTCTTTTCAAGAGACGAAAAAACAATAGTCCATAGATGAAATATCAGGGAACCATTCAATCCATTGAAAATTTATGTATGCAACACTAGTATCAGTCTTCATTTTTCAATGAAAGAAGTAGTATTATAAGAAATTTCTCCCTGCCTTCTTCGAATGCATTTGTGGTGTAGTGGTCAGCACGCTCGACGCATATTCCAGAGGTCCGTGGTTCGAGTTCCGGCGAGGACATTGTTCATTTTTCATCTCTCCTGCTTCGAAATATATTAAATATATTAATAAATTATGTTTTTAGCTCTTGTAAATTGTAAATGTTCCTTCTTTTAATTTAGTAATTGTTACATCAGATGTATTCAGACTTTGCAGTTGATTTCTGTGTCGGCGGATTTTTCTCTTTTTACCAATGATATAACTTTTTTAAAAATAGCAGTCGATAATTCTCATTTCAAAGAATAACCTGCTGTCAGAATTTTTGCTCTAAAACATTTACTTTTTATTTGAAATGTTCTAAAATTATATAAACCCCCTCTTTAGCGCGCGAAATATAAATTGTGATTTTATATCTTAATCACCGTACTTAGTTGGAAATTCAAATTCGAATTCGAAGAAAATTTCAACTTAACAACTTGGCCACTGAAAAATTAGTAATTGAAGCTCTACTGCGTATTTTATCTAAATT
The DNA here is from genome assembly GCA_000611955.2 of Stegodyphus mimosarum. NCBI lineage: Eukaryota > Metazoa > Arthropoda > Arachnida > Araneae > Eresidae > Stegodyphus > Stegodyphus mimosarum. The sequence goes on along the minus strand of KK121642.1, from coordinate 185,609 downwards.
GCTCTTCTTATGAAATTTGGCCTTTTGATGCGTCGAGTAAGGCGATATGTATTTTTCAAAGCTCTTGCTTTAAAATTTGCACTTTGTCCTTAAATGCCATTTTTATATGATTGTTAGAGATGTTATTTCAATTTCCACTTCGTTTGATTTTCTCACTTCATGAATAAAATAATATTCATTTTCCGAACAATTTCTATTCAGAAAGAACACGTTCCATAATATTTAAATCTGATTATGAAAGGAGACATGCATTTGTTTCCATTACAGTCTCGCATATAATCTCGCCCGACGTATGTAATTGTGTCTTTCTGATAAATGATGTACATTCTTCCTAAAAGGTGAATTTAAAGAAATTAGTTTGAGCAATTTTGTATTCCTTGTACGATCGAAAATCATATTGGAATTTTGGTCATCCAGCATTAAAAAAATTTTCATCTAAAGAATAATACGAATAACTGAATATCTAATTATATTAAATGACTATGCTTCTCATTAGTTTCTTAATTCAAAATATGTTGCCTTCTTATAAAATGTAACCTTTTGCTATGGATTAATGAAAAGTTCCGATTTATTTTGTTCTCATTTGAAACGTTACTTGTTTAAATTTGATTAGAAAAATTTTCCGCCATTCCGTATGCAATATCTTCAATGAACATATTTAAAAATAAAATTTGCTTCCCAGATATTCATGTGTTTATGATGTAGTGGTCAGCACGTTCGATGCGTATTTGAGAGATCCGTGGTTCGAGTCCCGGGGCATTGCTCATTTTCTGTTATTCGTGTTAACCAGTTAAAACGTAGAAGAAACGGCAAAGTAATCTATCTCCCCCTGTTCCTAGTAACTCTTGAAAGAAAAGGTAAGAGCTATGAGATCTTCTATGAAAAATTAATTAATGGAATGAGCATCACTAGGGAGAGAGAATACAGTCGCGCTGGGCCACTACAGTGTTTCCGCTGCCAGGAATTTCATCATGCACAATCAAACTACAACCATGAACCAAAATGTGTCCGATGTGGCGACTGACACGAGTCATACAACTCTGACAAAGATGGAAGCACTCCATCGAAGTGTGCCAACTGTCAGCAGGTTGGTCACACTGCAAATTATAGAGGGAGCGAGAAATTTCCTAAGCCGAACCTCCCCCACCAGTAACATCTTATGCTGACAGAGGTATAACTAGTAAATCCTACTCACAAGCTCTTGCAAGCGGTCTTGCACCGGAAATATCTCTGAGGCAAAAACTATACTCATCGAACTTAAGTGTTTCGTTAACATCATTAAAGAATCTGAAATCCCACATCTATTTAAACAACTGACTCAAGATATGAAACCAGCATCTCAGGACACTCCAAAATATAATAATGAATATATAAAAAAATACGGCGCATTAGATACGCTTCATGATATGGAACGCTAAAGATGCTGAAAATCGAAAGCATGAACTGCAAGAATTTCTTCATGATCGCGACATTGACACTACGATTATTACAAAACCGCATGCGCAGCGGTGTCGCGGTCTTAAAATTTCAAATTATCATAGCTACCGTTGTGACCGATTTCTCATCGCGGCGGGGGTGTCATTATCTACGTTAAAAGAAATTTGGGATTTGGATGTCAAAGCACTGTATGGAACTGCAGACGCAGTAATCCGAATAGCAAAATTTTTTAACATTATCTTCTAAACCATCCTGTGGAACTTTACGCACCGGATGAATACACCTATCGCCCTGGTAGTCGATGCAGCTGTCTCTTTTATTGCTGAACATATTCAAAGCGCTGTGGAAGAAGCAAGCGATACGATTAATAAAAGTGAAAAGATTTTTCGTCTCCCTAGGAATATCCGACAACTCAAGAGGCAGCATAATCGACCCAGAAAAGTCTACCACCTAGTCTGGGATCCCTTCGCAAAAAAAGAGATAAATCGCTTAAACAATGACATTAAGAAGGCAGTGAAATCCCACAAAGATGAGATGTGGAGCGAAAAATTATCCGAGATTAACATTCAGGACGGCTAGCTCTGGACTCTAATTAAAAATCTATAATGGACTTATGTGTCAAATCGTTCTCTTTACTTCAATGGAAAAGTGGCTATCTCTAATATTCTCTAATCTCCCAGTGTACTTTGGTATTTCTTCCTTTTATCGAAAATTTTAAGTCAAAACCACCATTTTCAAAGACCATATTTTGGTCTCTAATCATAATCTTAAGATCATCTCGAGAAACATCAGAATCTACATCACAAATAATAATTTTTGGATCTTCCTTAACAGGAAGTTGAATTACCATATCGTTTTTAAGCAAATCATTTGCTTTAATCTCTGTTTCCAAGGCTTCAATATCAGGGGATTTGGAACATTCTATTAGAATACCTCCTTTATTAATTTTTCTTAGTCTTTTAACGCCAGTGTGTAATTGGGTGAGATTAATTGAGTTTACAATTTTGTTTTTGACCTCCTCGGAAGTAGTTCCTTCCTTTTTTGGATAGAGTAGGACTGTGAATTCGTCAGACCTGTTTCTACTTGTAGATCTAACTCGAGTTTTCTGCATTATTTTTCGAGGAAAACGTTTTGGATCTACCACTGCTGCAATTGGTAAAGCGGATATCTTTGCTATATTTGGAAACGCAATTCAAGCCAAATGAATGACCTATTAATAAAAATTTCGAATCATCTACGTTACTTTGAGTACGTGACTGGATCTGTGCACCATCTATCAAAAATATCCCGAAATTTTCCACTCCTGCAGAAGTTGTGAACATTATTAAAAAGCATAAATCGCGCAAAGTGCCCGGTAAGGACAGCATCACAAATACTGCTATGAAAAACCTGCCGCACAGCATTATTTGTAAACTGACCAGCATTTTAAATGCATGCTTGTATCACAACTATTTTCCTACCTTATGGAAATGTGCAAAAGTTATTTTGATTCCGAAGCCTGGTAAGGATCACACTAAACCTGACGGTTATCAGCCGATCAGTTTGCTACCACTGCTAGGAAAAATCTGCGAACAGATTATTTTATCACGCATGCAATCTTATCTTAATTTACTACCGCCTGAACAATTTGGTTTTAAGCCAAGCTTTCGACGACCAAGCAATTAGTACGGATTCCGGAGTTTGCTGGCTCAGCGCTCCATAATAAACAATATGTTGCTCTCCTCATGCTGGACGTGGTGAAAGCTTTCGACCGCGTTAGGTATGAGGGAGTTATCTCAAAATTGATTTCCTGTCACTTTGATAAAGAGCTAATACTTACGATATATTCTTTCATCATGAACAGGATTTTTTATGTTTGTATAAATGGTGCTAACGCTTTCAAAAAGAATATTCGTCGTGATATTCCTCAAGGCTCGGTTCTAGGATCGAAATTTTATTTATTTTATGCTGCAGATTTTCCAGAAATACCACAGGACAACTCTATTTTGGCATGCTATGAAGATGACACCGTGTTATCTGTGAAATCTGCAAATGTAAATCACGCTGTCAAACAACTTCAAGATCTTATTCTTCCAATTAAACAGTGGTGTGAACAATGAAAAATCCAAATTAGTGTCTCAAAGTCATAGCTCTTGATCATTCGAAAACGCAAGAGAAACGCTCCAATCAAACAACAACTTACTTTATTCGACGAAACTGTTCCGGTGGTTTTCCAGGCCAAATATCTTGGTGTTTTATTTAATGACCGCCTTACTTGGACACATCATGTTGATGACATGTGCATGACAGGCCACTTAAAATCATCAAATGCTTATACCCAGTTATTGGGAAATACTCTTCACTGGACCTAAACAAAAAGAGATTTCTTTACCTCTCCGGTATCAGATCAGTCATGACTTACGCTTCGCCGGCATGGACAACTATATCCGATAAGGAACTTAAGAAGCTTCAAGTAGTGCAAAGCCGATATCTTCACTTTATTACAAATGCCCATTTCTATGTCCGTAACAAATGTGTTCACGACCTTAAGATCGAACCGTTGGCGACGTTTCTCAGAAAACTTACTGAACGCTCCTATCAGGAAGCACAAGAATATAACATTATGAACCACTTTGAACTTTTCAGCTACGAGATTCTTAAAAAAGACCGCCATCTTCGCCCTTTTGCAATTTTCATGCTCAGCGATAACCAAAATTTTCCTACATAAAGCTTCAATTTATTTTCGCATCTGCTCTGCCAAAAATCTTACATGAATATGTATATATAGCATGATTTTGACTTCATCCTCATCACTCATTTAATGCAAAACAAATGGTTGTAAATATTGTGTATATAGTCTTCCAGTTCATGAGAGTTTTTTAATGTACTATATCTTGTCTCCAGGACTCACTTAGGCATTTCTGTCCCTGCATCACTACATGAAGCAACGAAATGAAGATAGCCGGCATACAGCTTGTAGCTTTGCAAGCTAGACGCGGTGACAACAGCAAACGGAACGAAACCCAGATATTCATTATTCTCATAAAAATGTTTTTCATTTACAACACGGGCAACAGCATTATTCGAATAATAATATTTACGATTATGTGTCTGTACATACCGCAACTGTCAAGCACATTCATAACTGCTACTTTCGCATCTGCCTAACCTTGTATTTTGCTGAGTCATTACTGATGTGCCTCCATAATAACACTTTACTCATTACTTAAAAAAATTAACTTCATTAAATTCATTCAAAATTCAAAATGCCTTTAAAAATAAACATTTTTTTCAAGTATTTACTATTCTTAAAGTCCTTGAAAAACCATTATTACATTACGTTTACTTGTTACGTTTTCTTAGCTATTGAAATATTATTTTATCATATATAACGCATACAAGATTAAATTTGAGAAAATTGCCTTTTACTTTCGTATTTCCGCAATGATTCGTGTTCGCAAAGCATAAATTTTAATTAGAAAAATTAGATGGCAATTTCATGCTGATACATTAGCGTACATCACTTCATTTTATATACTGGAGATGTTATGTAGTTCTGAATAACCTGATATCTGAATCTTAAATTTCCGCTTGCATGTAAACGTTTGTAAATGTTTCATCACAACTTCAGTTTACCTCATTCGAAATTTCAAGAGATTTTTAATCTATTTTTATGTCAATGGAAAGTATTTGCATAAGCAATCTAAAACGCTTTCTTCTTTGATCTTTATAGGAAAAGAATTCTTTGATCTTTATAGGAAAAGAATCAAATCTTTGCTACCATTCATAGTAAACCAAACTATTTGCTTCAGTTTTCCGTACCATATTTGTTTAAGACGAAACAACGAAAACGTATTAGTTAGCGAGACAATACCCATGATATAATGTCATTTTACTGATCGCAGACATTCATAAAAATGTGTATTAACTGTAGGTCTCCAAACATAATGTTTTCTGTTCTAAGGCTTTAACTCTTAATATAATGATTAAAAATTCAGCTACAGAAACAAAATTCAATTACAGTTTGTGTAAATAATTTTTGGTCTGAGGAAGTCATTAAAGTACTGGATAAGAGACCCATTGTCTGATGACGCATAGTTGCCACCAACGAAGAAAGTTTGGTTTCGTTTGGTTTCTTGTATTACGGCAAAGCACTCGATGGCTATCTGCCTAAAGAAAGGGATGCCTTCGTGAAGGACGTTTTAAGGAAAACTGGCTGGCATACAGATTACAAATGAGGAAACCACAAAAAGGCCCATGCAGCCAGTCAGTTTGCTAAGATTCGAACACGGACCGAACTATCAGTGTTCCCTATTTTACCAAAGAAAACGTGAAAAAGGTAATATTTCGAACGATCTGAAGAGCAACTTATATAAGCAGGTAACTGATGAACATATTTTTATTACAAGAATTTCATGCCAGGAATATTTCGCAAATTCAGTGAAAATGCTAAGAACTAGTGTTTGTTCTTTAAATTCCAGCTCAAAAGGTATGTCAGCAAAACTAAGTAATTATCGTTTCCTAGTCTTTGGTTACCAGACGCATTCAAAGCAGATTCAGATATTCAGTTCACATTAGCTAAATTATACATTTAAGCAGATTATTACACCTGCTAATCAACAATGTCTCTAAATTTATTCACTAAGGTCTTTAACAAAATTTTCGAGCTCAGTAAAAATGAGATAATTGTTGTTAGGTTCGTAAAAGTCAGGTAACTTGTTGTTCGGTTCTTTCTAGTTTGCACAGATTTTATTCTGAAGAAATTTAACTGTTTTAGTAAATCTAAAATTATGAGTAACGTGCTAGCACGGCTTTCGGATTTAATATATCGTGCATTTCTAACCAGTTAGACAAAAACTGCAGACTTGACCACGCGCTTGATTCTTTTCCTTGATTTCCAAACAGAATAATAATGAGTTTCTTCCATTTATCAGAGAATGTTTTTAGTCTCTACTAAATGGAAAACTATTTTATTTACTGTTTTACTGACACTGAAAATAATTTGATGATTTATTTGACTTATTTTTATTTATTTTAGGAATTAATGATTTAAAAGAAATTAGGTTACTTCAGTTCGAGTTCATCATACAGGCGATAATTATAAAAGACATTTCTTTCAAAAAAGAATAATCACCTGAGTAGAAAATTTTATAGTCACGTTCTTCATTCATTACCATAAATTTTGAAAAGGCTGATATGACACTTGTGCGCATACAATTCGGCATTTGCGCACATCATCTCTGGGGAATACGAACTTTTTAACAGATGTAACCAGTTATACATTACAAGTGACACACCTCCAGTAACAAGTGAGACTTAACCGGTCAGAAACAATTGATCAGGCTTAAGATTTAGTCACATGATTTTTCTTAAACTGTGTCTGTTCCTGCTATGACGGTCGTTCTGAATGTTTTTATATGTATTATTAGATTTTTAGTCGAAAGTGGCTTTGTCCCTGAAGGACTATTGTTTTCGTTTTGAGATTTTGGTCGGAAACATTTAATGTCGGTTTACGTTTTAAACTGTTGCCACCAAATATTGCAGCCCTGTATTACATTTAAAGAAATTAAGTAATGAAGAATCTGCATAAATGTATATATGTTTCTGCATTGTGATAAAATGACGGTACCTAGAGCCATCGAATTTTGAATAACGTAATCCTGCTGCGAATATGGGCATCTGGATGCCCAAATTTGAAATTTGGAATTTGTTTTATTATTGATTCCATATTTTGTAAAACTTTAGAGAATTTTCGATTAACAAACTCGAGGATTTCAAAGCGAGCAAAGGCAACGTTGTATAGAAAAAAAACCATTTTTATCTCTAGCGCGTGAGACTGTGTATAGGAAATTCTAAAGGTACGCTCAGTTTAAAATCATTTCGCGATATTATTCTTTAACTGAATTTTAAGTGCGAAGAACATGATATTTAATAAATAAAGGTAACACACAAAATGATTCACAAAATGACACACAAAAGCCTTTCAGATTTTCTTTTTTTATTTTATTTTTAGTAATATCAATTTATTTCTGTTAACTATAAATATCTTGTTTACAAGCACAACATCTCCCAAACCAGTGGTAAGAATTTCAGAAAAAAATGACCGACTGTATAAATCCCGTGTGTGTTTAAAATGAGCAGCTACTATGCCTCTAGTCAAACTATTTTAGAAATTTTCTTGAGTCATGTTAAAAAGTAATCGACTTTTTAGTTACAAAAGCAGAAATAATAAAAGATATAACACGTTATTTTTTAAGAAAATACAATTCTGTTATTTTTAATGTACGTAATTTAATCCTAGGTTATTTTTATAAAATTTGAGGGGAAAATTCAGCTAAAAACACTGATATAATGCTGTGCGTAAATGGTGTTACAATATTATGCATGTCATAAAAAAAAGTATTTTGTTTAAAATAACCTAAAATTTGGTATAAAAAATAAAGATAGCAATTCATTTTTAAGGCTATCGAAAGATGTAAACAAAATTTCACGTTCATAAATCAGTTATGGAATATACAGCTTTAAAATTCTTTGTGTTTAAAATGTGTTTAAGATGCGGTTTTGTGCACTAAAACTATACAAGCTATTATTACCTACCCAGCAATATTTGTTTTTCTGCTGAAGTATCCCTGGTTTCGATTTGTGCCCAAGTGTCATTAAACTCTGGAACGAAATTTTTCTTCCATTGCTGTCATCTATTAGAGTTTCGTCGCATTCAAGGTACAATAGTTACTAATTACTCGCCATCCTAGTGCATGCTGACGTTAACATGATACATTACCGCTAAGCGCTGACCAAACTGAGAAAGGCAGAGAAGTATAAGCTTGCAGTTATCGAAAAGAGTTCTTTTTCTATCAGCTTTATTTAAACACCGCGTAACTGAGTAAATGAATCATAATATCCTTACACAAATACATTCACAAATACATTGATTTTTTTTTAAATAGTGAAACACATATTGTTTCTCAGCAGCCATACCAAATAAAGCATTGAGGAGAGCATAACAGGTTAGGTTATTCAATTATGGCAAAGCACACGAGGGCTATCTACCTAAAGGGAGGGATGCTTTCGTGAAGGACTTTCTAAGGGAAACTGGCTCGTATACACGATACACATGAGGAAAACCACAAAAACGCCCATGCAGCCAGTGAGTTCTCAGGATTCGAACCTCGGACCGAACTAGCAGTGTTCAGCGTCTTTACCGCTCGGCCGGTGTTGGACCGAGAGCATAACAATCTTTTTTCTTTATTAATATGCCCGCCTTGCCCATAAATCCTCATTTGACTTTTAATTTCGTAACCGTTGGTTATAACATGCATTTCCAGTTATAAAACAATTATACAGAAGCCATTATTTTATGTTTCGGCATTTATAAGACTTCATACAACTTCCTTGTATGTCCTATTAAATTTTATACATATTTTGCTTTATTTAAACTTATTTCCTCCTAATATTTCAACTTAATTACTGAATCTTTCACGGCAAACTGAAAATGGCAATAAAAAAACTGAAAATTTTGAAATTAAATATCCTGGGCAATGTTTGTTGTTCGGGAGTCAAACTTCTTGTATATTTATTTTTTTTTTCATAACGAACATAAAACGTTCTTAAATACAAGTATAGGAAACAAGAGATCTCATTAAAAGTTAGATTGCTTTTTTTGTTTGTCTAAAACTACTTTTTCTTTCTATTTGACATTGCCAAAACATGAATATTTTCGTCATTTAAAACATTCCTCTAATTGGAAGCATCTGATTACGACCAACGACTATGAAATTAAAGGCCATGTAAGGGGCTAGGTATATATATATATACTTTTGATACTGCTGATCGCAATAAAAAGGGGAGTTCAGTACTGGTTGTTACAGCAGTCACATATATATAAATTCAGCGTTCTACGACTAATCGTTTTTTTAGTTTTGAGAGCTACATATGTACACTGCGCAAAAAAAAAAAGAAAAAAAGAATAGGACAAGCTCTATATCTCCCGTTCTACTGAGCCGATTGACGAAATTCAGCTTGCGTTTTTCATGACTCGAAAGCGCGACATAGGACATGTATTAGATTTATATATACCGTTGTTCTAATATAGGTATTTTGACACAAAATCGGACTTTTCCTGAAATGACATGCCAGTTTTTTTCCGTATTTCGATTCAACGATTCAAATTATCCCAAACTGCCAAGTTTTATGAAAAATCACACCGGTAGTTTTTAAAACATTAGCTCTCAAAATTTTAGCTTCTCAGTGTTAATTGAATTTGGTATATATTTATTAATATTTCTCTTTTGATGAATTTACTTGAATCTTCCTTTCACATTTCGAAATTTAGGTTCATTTCAAATAAAATTCGCCCATTTTTTATGATTTTATTTTTAAATTTGTATTTTTAAATAATTTTCATAAATTTTTCGAAAAACATTTTGAATGATAACCTTTAAAATTTTTACCATCATCTTAAAGTAGATGTAGTTCTAAGCATCCCTGCAAAAAATTACAGTTTTTTATTTAAAAATTCCGAAGATACATGTGAATTTATATATTGGCGCGTTTTGAAATTTGGCATATTTGTTGAAAGCGATAATAACATCAAATGTGGTTTAGGCACTTTTTAAAATTATTTGAAAATAGGAACGATGTGACTTTTTTCCCGCTCATGCACAATGTAAAAAGATAAGAATTATGAGACTTTTTTCCGCTCCTGCACGATGGAAGGGAAAGGAAAATGGATTGTCATATGTTAAGAAGTTCGCCAAGTGAATTGTTCTTGGCGCAAACTGAAAAAAATGCGCCAAGGTAAATTTTTGAATTTTTCCGTTTGCACCAAATTTTACGAAATTCAATATTTGGTCATAATTTGAGTCGCAGAATCGAAATATGAAAAAACAAATTAGTATTTTAATGAATTCGAAAAAAACTGGAACATTAAATTTTCTTAAATTCATTTTACAGTGTCTATTTGAACTATGTGTAATATGACTCTGATGAAAAATATATCAATATTTAATTATGTATTCTAATTAAATATTGATTAGAATAATTAATTAGATATTCTAAATTATGTTCTTTGGCTAATTTCATTTTCCTGTCAAAATGTCCTGAAATCGACATGTCATTTCAGGAGAAGTCCGACTTTGTCTCAAAATGCCTATGTGAGAACAATACTATGTATAAATCTAAGGCCTATCCTAAGTCGGGCTTTCGGGACATGAAAAGTGCAGTTTGAATTTCGTCAATGGACCCAGTAGAACAGGAGATATAGGACGGTCTTTTTTTTCTCGTAGTGTACATAAGTATGTACAGTTGTCAGGAAAAATCCCTTTTGAATCCATTTTATATCCATTTTACAATCTTTTTTGGAAAATGAGTCCTTTATTCCGTCTTTACATTCAGACATTACGCAAAAAAATTATCAAAATGGACGTATTGAATACATAACTCTCATTCTCCATTAAGTTGACATCTGATTTAGGGTCTTGCAAATCAACCGAACTTTAAATCATTCTGACGGTATTTATTTAGTAAACGAAAGGTTACACAGTCACACAAGACCATAGCTATTTTATAAATCTAAAAATGTAACTATAGGGCCTAAATGTTTGTATTCAAAGGGCGAATTTAAAATTATTTTAAAAATTAATTTTTTAGAAGTAATCATGAATATAATGGTCATTCAAAAAATTTTTTAACAGCTGTGAAAACAAAGACTATGCAAGGAATTTTATGAAGGCGGTATAAATAATGCATATAAATAGTGAGCAACGAAAATCTATTGATTGGAATGCCGCCTTACTGTGAATTATTCAGCTATAGGTTTCCAGTTAGCAAACGGACAACTTACAAGCTTACCACCGTAAGGACAGGACCGACATAACAAAACTTTTTGTAGAAATACAAATACAAGTACAATGAAATGTACAGTATGTTATGTGTTTAACTTACATCATTAAATTACTTTTTAGTATAACAAATTTTCTAATAAATTAAAAGTTTTGGAAAGTTAAAGCGCTGCCACGCAACTACAAATAAGAGTTTAACTAATTTGGTTCTAACAATGTCAGTTAAATTAAAATATAGGTCAACTTGAAGAAAAAAATATCCACACCATATTTGTTTCATATTGCACTTTTTAAAAGCATTTTCCTTGCTTTCATATTTCACTCACTAATGTTGCTTCTGATCATGTGCAAACACCCCAGGAATATTCCATCAATGTTAACACATCTTTGCTAATGCATGGCAAACAGTAGCTTATAATTAATTATTTATACATACCATATAGGAGTAGTCTGAAACTTGGGTATGCGAATGTATGCGACTCTCAAAATAATTTTATGCGGTAGCGAACATACTAATTATGTATTTGCCGCAAAGACGGTACTTATTGTTTTAGAAACATAGAGATATGAACTAAACTGATATGCGTAACTATTGTTGAATTAACAAAGGTAAAATCAGTAGGTTGGAGCTTTTTCCTTGTCATTGTATGCTTGTGCGTCGGCCCACGTGACAGTGATAACTCGGGAGAATTTCCCACATTGGTACAATCAGTACATTTACTTTGCCAGCTAACACCTAATAGCGCTTCAGTATTCTTGTTTTTCCAGGTTCCTGGGTTGGACTGAAATTAAGTTATATTGTGGTCAAATATTGGAATAACCTGACATAAATGTCAGTCCAAAATTTAATATCAGCTGTCAAGACGTTTGAGTCACAAAGTTATAATCAACGTAAATTTCTTGCAGGTATCAAACTCTAGAGTTCAGATAAAAAAAAATTTGAATTTTTTTCATTCACGTAATGACTACTGTTGCTTATGTATGTTTTGATAAATACTTAATAAGGAAAATTTAAGATTTAGTTAATTTTTTATGTATTACTTTTTAGCCCAAAAGGGTTTTAGTTCGAATGGGCTATTAGTCTCGAAACGGGATTTTGCGTCGACTACCAGAAATGGCTATATCACTTTTCCAATTGTTGCCACCAAATATTATAGCTACGTATTATTTTAAAGAAATTAAGTGATGGAGAATGTGCACGTAAAATTTTCTTCGCATTGTGTAAAAACAACGGAATCTAGGGTCATCAAATTTTGAATAATTATCCAACAGAAAACGTGCACCTGGAAGCCCAAATTTTCAATTTCGAATTTCATATTTCATACCAGCCAGTAAGCCCGTCAGATGAGCGGGCTACGGCAAGAGCAATATTCATAAGTTCTATGTATTGAAAAACTGAAAATAAAATTAACTTACAGTATCCGAAGTTGATAGCTGGTACCAAAGCAAAATTTATCAGTTTTATTTACACCTGAAAAGAAAGTGCATAAAAACATTTCAATATAAATGAAATCATTTCCGAGCAACAACCGATTAATAAATAATTTTTTGTTGCTAAGCAGGGAACAAATCTTTTGACACCTCAGGTTAATACGTATACGTATGACGTCATGATTAAGTTTAATGTAATCTAACAACTTTTTCTCAATATCCATAAAAGAATTAACGTGGCAATAACGTACCATGTCAATTAACCTAACCTGAAACAAAACAACTTGCAAGCGGCAGTTATTTATTTAAAATGAGTTATTAACGAAAACGTTTCGACATACAACAATGTCACATGCCAATCGCGTGCATTCTTCAAAGTCAGAATATAACCTTATATAACACTAATATGTTTATCAATGCTATTTTTATTATTCCAAAGGGGCAATTTGCCCTGAAGGATATTAATTTCATTTTGGCATTTTGCGAGGAAAACGATAAACAGCGAATCACTTCAAATTGTTGCCACCCAATATTAGAGCTCTGTATTATATTTAAAGAAATTAAACAATGAAGAATCTGCATGAATGTATGCATGTTTCTCGCATTGTTATAAAACGACGGTACCTAGATCCACCAAAATTTGAATAACGTAATCTTCCATAGAATATGGGCATGTGGAAGCCCTAATATGGAATTTGAAATTTGTTTTATTATGGATTTCATATCTGGTAACACTTCAACGAATTTTTGATTAAAATACTAAACGATTTCAAAGCAAGCAATAGCAAAACTATACGGAAAATTAAAAATATTTTTATCTCCAGCGCGTTTGACTCTGTATCGGAAATTCTAATGCGATATTGCTGTTGAACTGAATTTTATGGTTTGAGTACGTAGAATATGATATTTAATAAATAAAGGTAACACACAAAACGTTAAAAAACGTCCTTTGGACGTAATTTAAAATCTGAAACCTTTCAAATTTTATTTATTTTCAAATTTTGCAAAACTTGCGATTTTCTTATAACAAACTCAACGATTTGAAAGCGAGCAGTGGCAACACTTTTCGAAATAAATCAGATTTTTATTTCGAGTGTGAGAAACCTCCAAAAAATTAGGGCACGGATTTTAATAGCGTAGATTTTGTAAAATTTTCATGAATTAACAAACCGATGGATTAGCAAATGTTTGAAAGCGAGAAGTGGCAATACTGTAACGAAAACAAAAATTTATGTTATCTCCATCGGCGCAAGACTATCTATCTGAAATTTTAAGATATGCCTGTTTTTAAACATTTTGTGATTTTGTTGTTGAATTGTATTTTATATAATGCAAGCGCGACAAACATGCTATTGAATTAATCAAAAAACGCTAATAATGAAAAGAAGAAAACGTTTTGCAAGCCCGTCTTACTAAGTAAACTAAGCACTGATATGATGAGCTGAGAAGGGGCTAACAAAAGTAAAAAAAACGTTTATATTAGCACATAACACTGCATCGGGAATTCTAAACATATGCTTGTATGCTCCTTTTAAAATTTTCGTAATTTTGCAGTTGAATCGTCTATAGCGCAAGTACTAAGAAAATAGTGCTTAATAATAAAGCTAAAAAGACAAAGGGAAAAGGATTAGCAGGGCATGAGTGCTACAGCACTCGCAGCAGGTACTCTGCAACCTCAGAGAGAGCGTAAAAGAAAACCTTAACAAATCCTTTCTGGCAACAGCTAAGACCTGAAGGATTTCAGAATTTTTTTTTAATTTATTTTACTTTTTGTTTTGTTTACTAAGAATTTTTTTTTAATTTTGTTAATAAAAGCTCCGACCCGCCAGCTCCTTCAAGACCGTGCATTCATCCCCAATGCAATTTGAGTCTGAGATCACTGACGTACAAAACATAATTTTCCCAAGTTAACGTAGAATTCTTAGCAATTTTATATCCTACTTGAAAACAGTGAATTATTTTTTTTAAATGGTCCGAATTCTGGCACATTTCTTAATGATTTTAAAGAAAATGTTTTAAACAGCAGTTGGCATTTTATTGGAATATTACTGTTTTCTCCAGTCTTTGATAGTTTATTCAAATAAAAATTTCCTTGCGTTTCGCGTGAAGAATTGGAAAAAATCTAATCTTTTGGATAAATTTTAAAGATATCAAAATAAAAATCAAATATAAAAACATATAATTTTATTAGCAAGTCCACAAAAGTGCTTCGAGTATTTAACCGTGGGTCTTAATTTTTGTCTCAGATTATAATTCCTCGTTCCTTTATATTACATAGCTAAACTATTAGAGTTAAGATGAGTAATATGCGTTTCGCGGGTATTCAAATAGAACTTTGATAACCTGATCGAATTTTGCGGCCTTCCCTGCCATTTTACCGAAAATGCGAAAGCTCATTACAGGAGTTCTGAAACCCCATAAAACTAATGCCGTTTATAGCCAAACTGTTAAAAATTTTATCTTAATACCTGCTTCATCTCAACATGAGCAGCTGGCAGATGTATGCCATAATAAAAGGTGACAAATTGATCATAAAGGTCAGAAGTTTTGAAACCGTAAAGTACGTTGCAAAAGATTATACTACACATTAAATATATTATTTTGTCTAGTTTACCATAATAGTCAAATTCAACGCTTTCATTAGTTAAAGATCATAATTAAAGTTTTATAATTTTAACAAATTACCACAAATTTACTAAAGGATAATTAAGAACATTACCACTTTTCCTCACTTATTTTCTCTCCTTGCATACTTCCCCCTAGCGATTTAGCGTCAGGTTCAAAAAATTTGCTCACAAGTGCTTTTACAAAGTGATTTCCCTTAAATTTTAAAATGAATTCGTCCACACGGTGATTGTTTTTGTCTTTCAAACAAAGACAAACCCTTGCAAACTACCTGTGAAGGTCATGTCAAATTTTCCGTTTCTAACTGTTGAACTTTATGTCAGCTTACGCAAACGCAAACTGACTTTTGACGATTCAGACTGACGATTTTGTTGCAGCTATACATTTGTCTTGTCTAGTTATTTAAGGATGATTTGAAGTAGGAGCACTAAGGCCACAATAAGAACGGACGAGATTCAAGTTACAGGGAAGTACGAAGGAAGATATCTTACCAAATATTTTAATATTACTATAACTCCGCATTTTTAATGGAATGAAGGTTTCCTTTAGAATCGGAATGGTTCACCTTGGCCAGGGAAACTTATGTTTCAGAAATCTCGAGTAAAAGTCATGGTGATGCTGGTTTTTTAAAAAAAAAAAAAAAAAAAAAAGATTGCGTTGTGTTGTGACTTATTTCATTTGTTTGAAGGAAACATCAGAACGAGCTCGCGAAATTCAGCGTGGCAAGGAGAGAAAGATTGCTATCTTCGGCTAGAGCCTTCAGCTACATACAGGTGACAGTACGATGTCGCTCAGTTCCGACCCATTTTTGATGGAAAGCACTCCTTGGGGGACGGGTCCAAGGGTCTTCTACCTCCTTTTCTCCTACCACTAACCTCTCAAAAGGACTTTTGACTAGCCATATATTTAGAATGCCCCCATGCTGCAAAGACACTATACATTTACAAACATCCATGCTTTCTCCAAGATTCGAACCCGGCCCCTACGGTATCGCAGTAGGCTCCCCTAACCACTGCACCATCTGAGTGGCACAAAGAATTTGTTCAGGAAAAGTCTGTAAATTTCACATTTAATAAAGACGTGATGATTATATTTTTGAAGAAGGCTGAATGTGTTATGCTTGAGACGGTTCAATGGAATAAATAATTTCCACAATGCGGCATCACACTATTCCACTCTCTTCAAACATATTCTGGCAAAGATTCCAGACTAGAGTGCTCAACTAGTCCCCTAATTTACCAGATTTGATGCAAACTACTTTCCTTTCCTTTATCATCTCAAGATAATTATTTTATTAAGATTGAAGAAATTCAGAAACTCGTTGCCAGGAACATAAAAACTGCTCCAAAAATGCGAAGGATTCAAGTCAATACTTCGCTATACGCGAAATTTTCTGTAGACGTATAAGGACTATATATAGGAGTATAAGAAGTAATATTATTATTCTCTTTAGCTTTTAATTCTGTATGAAACTAGTCCTAAACCTTTGTAGTCATACCGTATATGTAAAGTTATGTATCATCATAAAGATTTAAAAGTACACCCCCAGCATAACATGAAAACAAGCTCCAGAAAAATTATTTACATGAATGCGCTCAGAAAAACAGATATATATGATGCTAAAAATAGCACCTTGGCCAGTTTAAGCTATAAACAAACATCATTCGTAAAATTTTGTAATAATAGCTAACAAATAATAGATGATCTTCATAAAAGTTACACAAACTTCAAATTTTACATGTACATAAAATCTGCTTTGAATAACATGAGGAATAGAATTATTAAATACACCGTGTTTACTCTATTATTCTCCCATTCCCGTAGCATTTCAGCACAAAGTTCAAGTATTTACGTAATTTTGCCCTCTCTCAAAACCCTCATAAAGTGAGTTTTCCTAAATTTTAAAGTCGTTCACGTAATGGTCATTTACGTGATTGTGGATTTGAGGAAAATTGCGAAAAAAAAGGGGGGAGACAGTTCTATATCTTCCGCTCTACTAGGCCGATTGACGAAATTCAGCTTGTGTTTTCCATGTCTCGATAGCGCGACTTAGGATATATATTAGATTTATACATAGCTTTGTTCTAATATAGGTATTCTGACACAAAATCGGATTTTTTCTGAAATAACATACCAACTTTTTTCCACATTTCAATTTTACGACTCAAACTATGCCTAAATATTAAATTTTGTAAAATGTGGCGTGAAATTTATGGAGAAATTTGAAAATTTAACTTGGCGAATTTTTTTCAGTTTGAGACAAGAATAATTCACTTGCGAACGTCTTAATATGTGACAACCTATTTTCCTTCCCTCCCATTGTGCAAGGGAGGAAAAAAGTCACATCGTTCCTACCTTTTTACATTATGGATGAGAGAAAAAAAAGTCACATCGTTCTACTTTCAAATAATTTGAACAAAGTGCGTAAACCACATTTTCGTTATTATCGCTTTCAACAAATATGCCAAATTTCAAAACGCGCCAATTTATAAATTCATGTATATCTTCGGAAATTTTGAATAAAATGCTCTAATTTTTTGCAGGTATGCTTAGAAATACATCTACTTTAAGATGATGGTAAAATTTTATAGGTCGTAATTCAAAAGTATTTTCGAAAATTTATAAAAATTATTTAAAAATGCAAATTTTAAAAATAAATCATAAAAAATGGGTGAATTTTATTTGGAATGAACCTAAATTTCTAACTGTCTAAGAAGGAATTAAATACGTTTCATAAAAAAAGAGATATTAATAAATACGTACCAAATTGAATTAACACTGAGGAGCTAAAATTTTGAGAGGTAATTTTTTAAAAACTACTCGTGCGATTTTTACAAAACTTGGCAGTTTAGCATAATTTGAGTCATAGAATCGGAATATGGAAAAAAAACTGGCATGTCATTTCAGAAAAGTCCGATTTTGTGTCAAAATACCTATATTTGAACAATGCTATATGTAAATCTTATACATATCCTATGTCGCGCTTTCGAGATATGAGAAACGTAGTTTGAATTTTGTGAATCGGCCCAGTAGAACGGGAGATATAGAACTGTCCTTTTTTTCCCCGCAGTGTACATATTGGAACAGCAATAATGATGATACTGAACTTGCAGAGGATGATGATACTGAACAGCAATAATGATGGTACTGTACTCTTGATGGTACTGAAGAACATTGCATGTGGGAAGACAGATTTGGTTAAAGAAAACGATGATGACAGTGATGGCGGCGACGACTTACAAACTACAGCAGCCGACATAAACAGCTGTTCCAGTAACATCAAATGATTCAAAATTCAGCGAAGTATAAATGAAGATATATATTAGATATTTTATTAGATATCGTATCAGCTGTTTTAATAATATTATAAGGTATTTCTCCCGCCTTCTTCGCATGCCTTCGTGGTGTAGTGGTCTCCATGCTCGATGCGTAACCAAGAGGTCCGTGGTTCGATTCCCGGCGAAGGCGTTGCTCATTTTTCATGTCTGATGCTTCCAAAAACCTAACGTCTCTTCAATATGACTGTGTATTTTTATTGGAATGTAGGTTTTCTTTAAATAAAAAAGTTTTTGATAACTACCGGTAGTTTAATCTACGAATAACCTTAATTTGTTATATTCTGATTGTAACCGGCTCTTCATAATTAAATTATTCGCATAATTTTAATCTCTCAACTTTTGAAGGACAAAATTAGTAACAAAAATGATTGAAAATACGGTATTAATGCTTTAAGCATTGTGTGCATTATTTTAAAATACTTCGATTTGCTTGGTTCCTTTTTTAATGCTACAGTGAGCAGTTTATAATATCTTCTTCAAAATACTATATTCAGATATGAAAGTTTTATCTTCTCCCTGTAATTTCAATGTTCTACTCATTTTTCTTAAATAAGTGACTTCCATTCGTTGCTTTCTTCTTAACGCATCTTGTGTATTAAAACAAAGCTAAATATTTAAGTTCTTTTCGAAATTTTTCATTACCTGTGTTTGTAAAAAGAGGTTCTAGTTTGTCGAGTTATACAGTTTTGTGTCTTTTCTATTATAAAATTTAGAATTTCAGGTTAATAATCTCTGTTATAGTTTTTCAAATAGATGCCATCTAACACATGTACTATTTCAAAATATCTGCTTTGGAAAGGCTCATTTTCTAAAATCTCTTCCTTCATCATAACTCATGTTCGTAGCGACTTAGTTCAATATGACGTTAATTCTGATGGTTTTGTTAGATTTGTATAAAAGAATGGACCTGATCATGCCTTTCCTTTATAAGAATCTTGAACTATATTTGATAAACTAACTAGTGTCATAATAAGACTGCGTTGTACCTAACCTGTATTATATAAGGAGGACGTTTTTTAAGCCCTTATTAAAATAAAATCATACGCTCTTGACACCGTGTTATATAAGGGATATTTTCATTCTCATGTTTGTCTATTTATCTCTGATTTATAATTATGTTTTCAGCAAGAAATATTTCGTTTTGCACAAAGAATACTTACAGCTGCATTACGCATCTTTGATATACTGGGAAATAAAAGCGAATTTTAAAACTGTATTGCTCAAGACAAATTGTGTTTAGCTTTGTTCGGCGTCACCTTTTCCACCTGTCTGAAGAAACACCTACAGAGACTAAATGATAAATTTCCACTTCGTGAAGAAATACCGTTTATTGTTCAAAAACGCGCTAGTTTAGAGGAAGGAAACAAATAAGCTAGTTTAGAGGAAGGAAACAAATAAGCTAGTTTAGAGGAAGGAAACAAATAAGCTAGTTTAGAGGAAGGAAACAAATAAGCTAGTTTAGAGGAAGGAAACAAATAAGCTAGTTTAGAGGAAGGAAACAAATAAGCTAGTTTAGAGGAAGGAAACAAATAAGCTAGTTTAGAGGAAGGAAACAAATAAGCTAGTTTAGAGGAAGGAAACAAATAAGCTAGTTTAGAGGAAGGAAACAAATAAGCTAGTAAAACACGCCTCGGGCTTGTTTTTCTTTCTGGAAATACCGTTCGGAGCACAACGGCAGCGAGAAAATAGGTTAGAATAGTGCAACATTTTTCTTCTTAATATCTCCCCTTTTCTTCACAAACAAACAGGTATTTCCGGCCGCCATTTTGGTTTTCCTTTCTTGTGTCCGTTGCTAAACAATCAAATTAGGAGAAGGTGTCCGATGGATTTTTGTTGTTGTTGTTACTAGATTAGACGAGAGAAATTTTCATATATACCATATGAATACACCAGGAAAGGTAAACCTTTTTATGTAGAGTCATTAGGTATTTTGAAGCATGAGAAGGGGAAAATGTGCAATGCCCTCGCTGGTATTCGAACCCTGAACCTCTCGAATACTCGTCGAGTTTGCTTCCAATTACGACACTAAGGCAAGCGGAAAGAAGGAAGAAAATACCTTACAACCTTTCCTGGCATATTTTCTCCTTTTCTTAACTAATGTTATCATGCGAAAATGGAGAGGAAATAAATGTGCGAGCAATTTAATTTCCAAAGAACAGTTGCAGAAAGAATAAAGCAAATGAAAGGTATTCATGGATAAATTACTGGTAAATATCATAATAGTATTTCCTTTAAAAAACATTTACATTCCAGTAAGAATATTGAAGAATATTTTCATTACAGTAGCTTATTATATTGACCCTATATATGAAGGTAACTAAGCTGGATACGTAGCGCTTCGACTCAGTTTATTTTGTAAAGCCCCAGAAGTATCTCACATGAATGACTCCTGACCGCAGTTTTCAAGACAACCATAGGAGAAGCGAAGAAGAATGGAGTTAATAAAAGACTCTTGTTGCGAAAGGTCGAATGTATCAGCAGTAAATAAGATTTCAATGAGGTGAAACATAAATAAAAGAAGTAAGGTGAAATCATGTATCTGAGAATTTCTTGAGCGTACGTATGCCTGCCACGTCCTGGTAAATTAAGGAAGAATCTGCACAAAATATGTTTCAAATAATGCATGAAAAAGCCAATAAAATGTATAATATGCTAGTACAAAGTTGCAAATACAAATTGAATACACTGAATGAAAATAAAAATAATCAAGTGAATAGAGTTTACCAATAATCTAACCTTCAGAGAAAAAAAATTAAGTACATTAAAAGAAGAGAAGACTTTTAAAATTCAGATCCTACAACTAAAATCTAGGGGGGGAACATACGAGATCAAATCCTGTAATATAGATTAATTCCTTTGTATTTTTCTGAGTATACCTTTTTACAACTACAGATGCAATCCAGAAGAAAATAATATATAGCATAAATTTTTCCCTGGGGAAAATATGGTAAATACTTTAAGCTTTAAAATGTCAAAAATTAATTGTATGGAAACTAGATTTCTCTGTAAATGCGAGTGTGGAATACAAAAGCTTGTCAAATGTAAGTGGAGATCGAATGAAAACATACATGATTTCGAGGAAGGAAATTTAATGTACTTCATAAATACGTTTTCAAATGAATGACATTGATTGGAAACACAGTTTAAGAGGATTACTACTTATTCTATTGAACGTTTCCTGATTTATTTTAATAATTAGGGTAAAATATAAATAGTTGTCTTGATTAGCTCAACTAGAAAGACCGAAAACAATTTACGTACAAAATGCCTGCCCCACGATCCAAACACACTTAGAATTTGATTAATTTAACTTGCTAAAGTTTGGAAGGTTTATCACTTGGTGATAGACATTATTTCTCGAACGCCTGCCCTTTCTTTCAATTGTATACTTGTATGTTACCGTAGAGTGGATTCTTCTGGAGTTTAATATTTTAAAAATATATACCACTGACTAGATTAATACCTGTGTCGATGTTGCCACAGTTAAACAAAATCACGGTTAATCCGAGCGAACTTAAAAAGAACACTGGAAAGAAGAATAATTCATGCCATAATTAATAGTAGAATATTATTTAGAATTAGTTTATATTTTTAAGAAATTTTAGCTCGGAAAGTAAAAATTTAATTTTATTGTATAAATTAAATCAGCATTCAACTAAAGAATCACACACTCCAAAAAAAAAAATCCAGACTTTTTTTTACATATTACACAGACTATTAGATCTTTTATTTCGGACCAGGAGACATGACAAATTTGCATCGCCCTTGCACGGAAACGAACTCCGAATTTTTCATTTGCTAGCCAGGCCTGCTTTCTAATCGCATCAAGAATTCGAGCGGTAAGAAGATGAAAATCCATTATAATGTTTTGCATTTCGATGTCGATAAAGAATAGAAGATTATGCTGTACATTAATTTATTTTTATGGTTTACCAATCCATTTTTAATGCTTGATTTAATAACATTTAAATATTCCAAATTAGTATGTACTGTTGTGGATACAATGGCATCCTGAATACAGTCGCCTGGATAACCATCCATAACATAAAAGCTGTCAAAACGCAGCCCACTGTAGTGGAAGCATTTACGTTAACCGAAAAGTTTATTCCATAATAATGGAATTGATTGTTGGAAACTAGAAATGTTAGCCAACCAGGAAGATGTTGCAGACGTTCTACAACAGAAAATAGAACCAATATTTAACGTCTAAAATAACTTCAAATTGAAGGCCACTCTATTGAAACAGAACATTCTGAGGGTTACTGGCAACTGTGTTTCAATTCAATTCGTTCGAAATCAACTCCACTGTATTGGTCTGCTTGCTCTGAGATTATGGTTTATGTTTCTTTAACATAACATCACCCGGCTGCTCGCAGATTGGGGCACATGAGCCTTTCTGGTGTTTACGAAATGAATGGAAAGTTGCTTCCTTCTCAGACTAATCCCGTTTTAGTATACATGAAAGTAAGTGTCGGTATATGTAAAATAGCATTAGCATACATGAAAATACGTGCATATTCTTTGAAAAGAATGCAATTTGGCTTAATCATACTTTTATGAATAGAAGTATTATAAATACCTTATTTTACTCTAACTAATTATTTTTAATTTCGGAAACTTTCCTTTCCCTTCTGATTTCAGTTTCCTGACAGAATGTAAATTTCAATGACATAGTATGTAAATCTAAATTAGTTCGGAATCAGTATTTAAGCAGCGGTTTTAAGAATAGTAATGGGAGAGAGCTAGTTCCGAATAGATGCCGCCTGTTTGAAGTAGCTCTGTACGTGAATAGTTGGTGTTAGCGACTCTGTTTAGATCGCATTGATATTCTATGTTCGGCTTTTCTGGGTGCAGCCGATTTAGCGGTTAGATAATTAAAGGGCCAGTTGTGCAGCCCATCTTACTTAATGTGATTTTACATTTTTGTTTACAATTCCAGTTACACAGCCACAAGTGGTGGTAATTATTAGCATCGAGTGAGTGCAATCTTTGTTAAGCTTAGTTCAAATAAAAAGGTTATTTAAACCTTCTTCTGCAGTATGTGTTCTTCAAAGACATATCAAGAATTCGCTACTCAGTCTTTTCAAAAGAATCTGCTCTTGGATAATCAGGAAAAGAATACGAAGACTCTACAGTATCTGATTTGGAAAGAACAGAGTTATCCGATAAGTTTATATCGGGTATCACTGTTTATGCATGTTCACCTGTACATCAAAAATGGATCACTGCCGGCCCAGTGATAAAGGAATCCTCAATCCTCAGACATTCTCTGTTCTTTTACGCTGCTTCAACTGGGAGTGAGTTCCTTCATATGGAATAGAATATCAGGTTACATCGCCCTTGATTAATCAAAAACTTCTTTTTTGATGAAGTAATCTTATAAATATGTCGACACATTCTGTAAACATGGCATACAATCAGATATGCTTGGACATCCTAGGGAAAAGTGCTGCTGGTCGCTTATCACGACGCACAGGAACCCTCAGCAGCTGGAAGCCTCTCTTCAGCAGAACTGGGAGCGACTACTTCACTGATAACTTCATTGATTACAAAGTTCTGAAACATAGCTTTTAGTTAGAGGAAACCATACTCCTTATTAAAATTTGAATCTAATCTGGAAATCATACTTATGCATTTTTCGTTTTCCAAACATTAACTATGATCAACATTATAATTAAAATTTCACTATATCTTATTCTATGCATAATGTTCTTTACTCATAGCTTACAACACAAACAGATTGTATATCCAGTAATAAAATGTTGACTCAACAGCAATTTATAATTTGTAGTTGAGTTGCTGTATAACAATTTGCCTCTGTAATATTACTTTTCCGCCAGAGTCTCACTACCTTCAAAATTTTCATGTTACATTATAAGGTATGTCTCCTAATTTCTTAACGTGCCTTCGTGGTGTAATAGTCAGTACATTCTGTGCGTATTCGAGATGTCCGAGGTTCTAGTCCCGGCGAGACCCACTGCTCATTTTTCACGTCTTCTGCTTCCAAAATATCTTGATGTCTCTACAACATTATACAAAGGATACTACAGTTGCACATACAATTTCACATTTGCACATATGCAAGAGTCATATCAATATCAATCTTCAGTTTCCCTAGTAAGATGGCTTACCATTTTTAGCCATTTTTTATTAAAGTTTCGGGTGTTAAATTTATTAAAATACCACGTTCTTCGCTCTTACGTAAAATAAAATTCTGTTCAACAGCAAAATCACAAAATTTTTAATAACAGCTTATTTTTAGAATTTTTCGACAAACAGTTCCGCGCCTTTAGGATAAAAATATTTTATTCCGTAGAGTGTTTCCACTTGTCGCTTTCGAATCCTTGAAGTTTGTTAAACAAAAATTCCTTAAAGTTTTACAAAATATGAAATAAATAATAAAAAATATACACAGTCCAGTCACATTAATATGACCATCTGTCAAAAGCCAGAATAACCACCTTTCGCAGAGCGGACTGCTGCGAGACGTGCAGGAAGAGAGTCACATAGGTCCTTGAAGGTGTTCTCTGGGATGTTGAGCCATGCCGACTCTAATGCCGTGGCCAGCTGCGCTAGATTACGCGGTTGAGGATCCATGGCGCGAACAACTCGATCGAGATGGTCCCACAGATGCTCGATTGGGTTTAAGTCAGGTGAGTTTGCTGGCCAGGGGAGGACGGTAAACTCATCCTGGTGCTCTTCGAACCACGCACGTACACTGGCAGCTGTATGGCACCTCGCATTGTCCTGCTGGAAGATGCCATCATCCTGAGGAAAAACAATGCGCATGTAGGGGTGAACATGGTCCGCAAGGACAGATGCGTACTTGTATTGATCCATTGTGCCTTCCACAATGATCAGTGAACCTAGAGAATGCCAGGAAAACATTCCCCAGACCATAATGCTCCCGCCTCCAGCTTGGACCGTTCCGGCAATGGTTGCAGGGTGGTTCCTTTCAGAGGTTTCACGCCTTATACGCCAACGTCCATCTGTCCGATGGAGCATAAAACGCGATTCATCCGAAAACGCAACCTGTCGCCACTCAGTGGACGTCCAGCTGCTGTACTGGCGTGCAAATTCTAGCCTTCGCCGTCGATGAACAGCAGTCAGCATAGGTGCACGAACCAGGCGTCTGCTTCGGAGGCCCAGACGCAGCAATGTTCGCTGAATAGTACTTTGGGAGACACTTTTGGTAGCCCCTTGGTTCATTTTGGTGGTCAGTTGCTCAACGGTAGCCCGTCTATCTGCCCGAACGCATCTCCGCAACAGTCGTTCGCCTCTGTCATCTATGGCCCGTGGTGCACCACATTTGCCACGTCGCTGATTTTGGACAGTCCCATTTTGCCATGCACGGTACACTTTTACCACGGCGGCACGCGAACAGTTCACAAACTCAGCCGTTTCGGAAATGCTTCCACCCTTGGCCCGAAAGCCAATGATCATGCCCTTTTGGAAGTCGGATAAATCGCTTCGTTTCTGCATTACGCCAACGATTGAAATGTTTTCCGAAGCCCTCACACACCCTTTATATACGCTCAACTGCACTGTGCTGCCACCTGCCTTCTGTGATTGGTTATTTAACTCTGACATGGAAATTACGTGGTGGTCACATTAATGTGACTGGACTGTGTATATAACGTCATTCTATGAAAATATGAAATATTTTTAATTAGTCAGATCATGAATGAAATTTATTTGATAAAAATATCAAAAATAAAGATTATCGGTAGCTAACATTTCAAGAATAAAGGTAAAAAGTTTACCTTTCCAGAAGATCTTCTGTTTTCTAATCTAGGGAGTCTCGGATTGTTTTTTTATTAATTGAAGGAGATCTAAGGCACGACGCATCGGAAAAAAGGCACTTATAACATATTTTAATTTACTGCACACGTTATTAACTTACTATTTACAGAATACACAAAACAGAAAATACGGAGTTTACATCTTTCACTATATCGTCCATTATTAGTTCTATAAAAGTTCTATTTTTGAGGCAACGCGCATGCACGGATCACGTGAAGACTTTCACCATTTGAAGATTTTCACTAGTGTAAATACTGCTGGAAAATGATAACGTTAAAATATATCAACTGATATAAATGAACAATTAAAAATACCCTATAAAAATTTTATAGGGTTTTATTGTCTGTAAAATATTAAAAATGAAATGTTACAGTCATTAAAACCCTATAAAAATATTTCAAATACTACAGACATTAAAACCCTATAAAAATATTTCAAATACTACAGACATTAAAACCCTATAAAAATATTTCAAAAGTTTTCCTCATTCCCCCGTGCCTGTTTTCATGGTGTAAGAGGTTAGTCCAGTTAGGAGCCGGAAGATCAGTGATTCGAACCCAAGAGAGGATATGTTTGATTTTTCATACTAATTATTTTCAGTCAAGGGGCACAAACTGAAATTTAGAATTCGCCACTAATCTAGATTTCATCGAAGATGCTCTGCATAGTTCTCCTTTCGTCTTTTGAGAAGGGGAGAATGTAAAGAATTATCGCATTTTCGCACTCATACTGTCACGATGTAAGTGGCTTATAACTCAATCTAGCACTTCGAAGTTTTACGATTCTAATGCCAGCAAAGGGAATTTTAATTTAATTTAATTTTTTTTTACACCTAATAGTGTCTAGACAGTTACGATGACCAGAAAATAAACATGCCAATTTGCGTTAATATTTAGGAAGCTGTTTTAGGGAAGCTTAAAAATAATTTTAAAAAAAAGACATACCGAACAACAGTATACTGATAATATTTATAAACATTATCAAGAAATATGATGAAAATTAATAATTCTGGAAATCATGGAAGCATGAGACTAAAAAAAGGTGTTTTATCCATTAACAGACTCTCATGCTGTTAATGGATAAAACACCTTTTTTTATTCCTGCTCTCGCAAAATGTATGTTTTATTAGAATTGGTGTAAATTAACGCATTAAGTGTAAAAATGAAGTAAGTATAAAAAAACTTTCGCTAAGATTATAATAATGATCATTTTATCGAATTTTCTCACACGTTCTTAATTTCGTCTTATTTACAGTCTGCTTAACTTTTTATCTTGCTCATGGATAGGTGGTACTGTAGAAATAAGCAGAGTCTAAGGCTTATTGAAATCTAAAGAATTAAATTTAAAGGAGATCGAAGATTATATTATTATGACCACTCTTCCACTACAACGCCAGTGATGAGTTGTGATTCGCCACATTAGTTTCACTGTTTAAAAACACGCCAATACACGGCGTATAGAATTTAGCAGCAGAGTGATAGTGTGTAAATATATGCTATCATATGATTTTTATTTCCCAACATGAAGGTGGTTTTATATACACTCACGTTTGTGAAAATTGCAACACCAAGAAGGAATCGTCATAATTGAATGCAATTTAATACACAGTTGAGTGGTAGTGGTACAAATAAATGATTAAATGTTCAAAGCAAACAAACAAGAACAAGAGATCAGAATCAGTATTTTGTCTGGCCACCACGCGCCGCAATAAGTGCTGCTACACGACGTGGCATGGAGTCAAACAAAGTTTGAATGTCTGACTGAGGAAGAGCATTCCATATCGTTTGTACGCGTACCCAAAGTTCGTCTGCAGACGCAACAGGACGAGGATCACGAGCAAGACGCCGACCAATGACATCCCACACATGTTCAATTGGCGACATATCCGGGGAACACGCAGGCCAAGGAAGAAGCTGTACCTGCTGCGCTGCAAAGAAGGATTTAACAATCCGAGCAGTATGAGGGCGGGCATTGTCCTGTTGAAATACAGCGCCTGGCAAGCTTTGAAGGAAGGGAACAGCTTCGGGCTGTAGAACTTCACGGATATACCGGTTGCTGTTCAGATTGCCCACAATTCGTAGCAATTGAGATCGTCTATGATATGCTATGGCGCCCCAGACCATAACTCCGGGTGTTCGTCCACTGTGGCGTTCGATAATGCACTCCGGAAGGTGGCGTTCACCGGCATAGCGTCTGACACGAATGCGGCCATCATGGTACCACAAATTAAAGCGGGATTCGTCAGAAAACACGACATGCTGCCAATCAGCACGCCAGTCTCTATGCTGATTGGCCCATTGTAGCCGCAGGCGGCGATGGTCGTGCGTTAGGGGGATCCTGTATAAAGGAGTCCGTGCGCGCAGTCCACACTGCAGCAGACGTCTACGAATTGATGAAGCACACAATGAAACACCTGTAGCTATTGACCACAGTGCTGCCAATTGTCTAGAGGAAGCTGTACGGTCCGTCCGCGCCATGCGGACCAGGTGTCTATCATCGCGAGCTGACGTCACATTTCGGGGTCCACTCCCGGATTTCCGAGTTGTCCGACACTCGTCCGTCCACTGCTTCCAAACGCGCATCACTGTGCTGCTGTTACGCTGCACACGAGAGGCTACTGCACGATACGACAATCCAGCTTCACGAAGGCCGATGATTCTCCCTCGTTCAAACTCTGTAAGTTGTTCAAATCTCGCTCTCTTTCGTCGACGAGGCATAAGTACAGATTGAGTTAACGTTTACCACTAGCAGATAACCACCGATAACCATACACGCCTCGCTACAGCCGTCTCTTTATTCGGATCCATCAGTCGTTCAGAGGGCGCTGCTCAGCATACGCATGCGCTACGGATTTGCAATTCTAATCATTTGCATATCATGCGCTACTTTGCATTTCCTGAAAATTTCAGCTCACTCGCGTAAGTCCTTCATGGTGTTGCAATTTTCACAAACGTGAGTGTATATAACGTCTTTTATTAAATAATGTTATGGATTTTGTATTTATCTAGCTATTTTCAGTAGAACTGTAATTAAAATTGTCTTATTTCCTCGTGCAATGCAGCGCGTTACGACTTTTAAGAGAAAACTACGCCAAAAATGTAAAATACAGGAGCACGCGCATTTAATAAATAGTTATCTCGCAATTGTTTTTGCTATCCATAAAAATCGAGAAAATATCAGAATGGTCTCAAGCATGATTAAAAAGCTTGTAAAAGGTGGAGAAAAACATCTCAGTTCAGTTATTTTAAGCGAACTGTAGTTGTTTACTTAGCGTTGTTATTAATTGTAGCGAATTCGCGGTGAGATCGGATTAGCTTTATCTGCACTTTGAATTTGAGTTCTGTTTATATTTTAGTAGTTTAAAATATAACTAGTGTGAGATATTTCGATATTGTACGAATATATCTCAGGAAATTTCAGCATTTTGTCTTATTTCATGGGATAAAAATAAATTTGATTAATTGTGCATTCAATCCATTACGATACGGTACGCACGCAACAACAATACAAAAATTCGCAAATGAATGTCATAGTAGTTTGAAACCTATTAAATCAGTTTCTCGGCATGAAAGGGAGCAAATTCAGTCCATTTAAGATTTGTCAACAATGAATAATTTCAGACAATGAGAAATATAACTGGATTATATTCAAGAGATGAACTGGAGAATTTATATTTTAGCCTCTGAAACTCTGATGTATAATGAAAATTTGTACATTCAGCAACAAAGATGTAAAAATTCCTTTTTATCGATGTTATATTTATTTTCTTTTTGGAATTAAAACGAGTTAAACTAAAGATAGTTTTTACGGTTATACACCGCTTCCACAAAACCCTTACCGGCCTTTATCTTTGCAACACTTTGTCATATACATAATGCATCCTATTACAAAAATGCTTTAAATAACGATTCATGTTTTGGCATTTTTATAATTAAAGAGGTAAATTTTGTGAAAATTACAAAATCTAACTTTTTACATGTTTCTCCAGCCCGTATACTTCTATTTCGGACAATGTTATACATTTTATGAAAAAATAAAACACAGAAATTTGATTCCCGTACGACAAAAATTGGTTGCGATACTGTGTTTGCAGAATTTTGTGTTTAAAATGCTAATTCTACTAGAATTATAATTAAAATTGCTGTATTTCCTCGTGCAATGCAGCGAAAGACAAATTTTAAGAGAAAGCTATGCCTTAAAAGTAAGAATACAGGGTTAGGTTATTCAATTATGGCAAAGCACACGAGGGCTATCTGCCTAAAGGGAGGGATGCCTTCGTGGAGGACTTTCTAAGGGGAACTGGCTGGTATACACGTTACACGTGGGGAAAACCACGAAAACGCCCATGCAGCCAGCCCAAAGAATACAGGGAAACGTACATTTAACATTAAGTAAATATATATCTCGGTAATTTTTATTGAAACCGAATAAATGTAATTGACCACTATGTTAGCTGTAACCGTAATTATACACATTTTGAATATTTTTATGTTAACACATTTTATTACGTTTTGCTTTGTTTCCAGGTATTATCATAACTTGCTTTTTTATAGTTAATTTTGTCCGCGATATCGTAGCTATAATGTAAACCAAAAAAGAAACAGACACGTTTTTATTATTTTTTTTAAATTGTTCTTTCTGGAGCCAAAATGCAAGGTTTCGTTGATGCTCATTATTTCTGGTTTCTCCACATTAATATAAATCAAAAATAATATAACAAAGTAAGCAACGTTTTTTGCGTCAGAAGCGGGATTGAATCCCAGTAACAAGAACGGTGAATGCGCAGTTAAGACAGCTGGTGGCAGCCTTTGCTACATTTAAAGAAGAAATGGAAGCTGGCCAAGAAACCGTTAAAGACGAGATGAAAGTCTATTAGGAAAAGATGAAAGCCGTTCAAGAAAAGATGGATGAATCTGTTAAAGAAGAGATAAAAGCAGTTCAAGAAAAAATTGAAGCAGGTCAAGAGGCGATAAGAAAAGAAATTACCTGCATAATAGAAAACAAATTTGAGACTATGGAAGGCAGAATAGATGCTGTTGAAAATAAAGATGGACAGATTGAAGAATGAGTTTCTTCTGGGAAAAAACAAACAGAAGAGAGATTTTCTGCTGCGGAGCAACGAATCGAAGTAAGAGTTTCAGACATCCAACAATAAAGC
Source organism: Stegodyphus mimosarum (assembly GCA_000611955.2). Taxonomy (NCBI): domain Eukaryota; kingdom Metazoa; phylum Arthropoda; class Arachnida; order Araneae; family Eresidae; genus Stegodyphus; species Stegodyphus mimosarum. Next base: position 153,999 of record KK121642.1, on the reverse strand, counting down.
GAACAACAAATTGAAGAAAGGGTTTCTGCTGTCCAAGCAAATATCGAACAACAGATTGAAGAGAGAACTTTTGCTGTCGTCGCCAACGAAGTAAACAAATTAAATGCATAGCGACAGCAGGAA
>KK121642.1:111573-153857 GCA_000611955.2 Stegodyphus mimosarum | reverse complement strand
TGCCTTTAAATTTTTACCCATGCCTGCTCGTTCTTCTCTGAAATTAACCACATATGATGGGAGGACCTCTTGGCAAGTATATAACACATAATTTTCTATAGTGGCGAAATCGAATGGCTAGGATTCCCAAGTTAAAGCCTATCATTTCGCAGCTTCTTTGAGAGCAGACGCAAAGTCTGCTCTCAAACAGACTTTTCCCTAAAACAAAAAGCTAGATTTCGAAGCTCTGCCGGCGCGTTGGAGCTGCGCTTTCCGGAGAAATATTTAAATGACTAATGCAGGCTTCAATTAAACTCAAGTCAACATAAGCTCACGGAAACACTGCAGGAACCTGCCTCGGATTTTGAAACGCTGTCTCATCTCGCCTCTTCAGAATGCCCGACAGAAACAAGAGAAATCCCGTTCCTACAGCGCTTCATTAACGGCTTCCGGGATTCTGAAACACAGAAAGCTGTATGAATGGCGGATGTCAAGGACTTAACAATCGCTATGGCGTACGCCATGAAATTCGAAATAGTCCAATAAGCAACTTATAGAGATTGCCACTAAGTCAGAGCTGCTAAGGTCCAAAACCCATTGGATCAAATGACTTCTCGTCTAAACGAATAAACCAGACAGGTCAATGTCTTGAGACGGTATATCAGTGACAAGAAACTGACCCTAAAGTGCTGAAACAACGGTGAAATTGAGATCGCTCTTTACAAGAAACAGAGAAACTAATTAGTGGCCATCTCGCGGGGCGGCGGTTGCCAGATAATGGAAAATTCCAATTTAAAGCGCCCAAGATTTTTGTAATGAATCTCGGAAGTAATTCAATTTGAATCATGAGACATATCAATAGATTTTCTTGCAATATGACCATCAATACGAGGACAATGTTGCAATCATTCAGAAAGATCTGGCTCAACACCTGGAAGGTAAACTCATCTCGACGCCACCCTGCGTTAACCTCCAGACTCTGTCCGGAACAAGATCGACATCGACAGAAAATTAAACTTTCACATCACATTTGGAAGTACCGCCTACCATCACATGGTATATAAGGTCGATATTACAGATCCTTGAATACTCGGATTGGACATTCTAAGGAAATGCAATTTTCCCTTGGAATTTCAAAGTAGCAAACTGCATTCTGTCTCTGAAACTATAGCTTTATTAGGAATTAATTACAAAGGGGTTAAATCTCTCCTCGAAATCTAGCTCAAGACAATATCACCATACCAGCAAGAACAGAATTTCTGCTTCTTTGGATATACAATCGAAATCAGAAATTTCCTGTGCGGTGTATTAAAATATCCCAAGGACTCTAACACCGCTCAAGTACTAGTAGTCTAGGAACTCATTGAAGATACCTATCCCGGTGAGAGTTGTCGATGCAACATACAAGACGATAGTTATTAGGGAAGGTGAAGTTGTTGCAACATATATTCCAGTCACCAGCGTTAAACGAAACAGTAACCCACCTTAATCCGTACCTTCAGAGAGCTTTACATCAGAGTTATTGCAGAATGCAAAATTAAGCAATATAGGGATGAGTGCTGCCGAAAGTGTCATTCGACAATCTCGAGGTATTTTTTCTCGCTCGTCTTATCACATAGATCGAAACAGTTTGACACAGATAGAATCGATACCGGTTCATCCACCAATTAAGCAATATCTAAAGAGTCTACCGATTGCTAAACGGGAAGAGGAAGGAAAACTTCTAAAGGACATGAAAGAAAGGCCGTGTCCTCGATCCTTCTGCAAGTCCATGGGCCCAGAAATTAAAAGAAGCCAATCGAATTTAAGTTCCCACTAAATGTAAATTATTCAGACAGGAAGTGACTTACATCGGACATGTCATTTCTGTTGAAAGTGTGTGTTCGGATCCTGCAAAGGTGTTAGCCGTGAAATGCTGGACACGGCCAGAAAATAGAATAGCTGAGAAGATTTCTAGGGATTTGCACCTACGATAGCAGATTCGTGAAGGACTTTTTTTCTATCTTAAGTTCCCTTCACAAGCTAATACAGACCAAGCAAACGTTTTTGGAGTTAATGAGTTTGAGGATGCATTTCGCAATCTGAGGAAAGCTTTAACATCTGCTGGAATTATGATCTATCCTCAGCTCGATAGACCAGTTATTCTCGACACGGATGCGAGAAATTACAGTGTCGGTGTTGTTTTGTCCCAAGAAATAAACGACCAAGAACGTGTTGTGGCTTTCTGGAGCAAGTGGGTGTCTAAAGCGGACAGGAATTACTCTGTCACTAGGAAAGAGCTGTTCGCCATAGTTAAAGCCGGAGAATATTTTCATCATTATCTCTGTAGAAGAAAATTCTTCCTCCGCAAGTGTCATGCATCGTTGACCTGGCTGTTAAATTCCAAGAATCCTGAAGGTCAAACAGCCAGTTGAATAGACAGACTCAAGTAATATGACATCACTATCATCGGAAGGGATCGTCACATGGAAACGCCAATTCCTTGTCTAGAACACCTTTCCCAGGAAGTTCTCGATATTGTTCTAGGGTCGAAGCGAAATACGAGCTGCTGAATCCGATCGTCCGAAAAGTTACAATATCAATATCAGCTGATTGAGACACGTGGAATGATAAAGAAGTCTGGAAAGACCAACTGGAGGACGGCGACAAAAACTCATAGTTGACTTAATGGAATCTTCCAACACAAAACTTACGTGGCAAGAGATTTCAATCCATAGTTCTACGATAAATGTATATTGGGCTCTCTGGATCTCACTCCGCATTCAAAACGGCGTCTTCTACCGGAAATGCTAATCGGATGATTGAAAGATTTTCCAGTGGCAGCTCACACTTCCAAGATCTCGAATCCCGGACGTCCTTAAAGAACTATATAGCATCCCTGCAGGGGACCTCGTTGGAATAATGAAGACCTTTCAGAGAGTTCGAAAGCGCTTCTATTGGAGTAATGCAAAAGACGACGTGCAAAAGTGGTGCCAATCTTACGATTACTGTGCGGGTCGGGAGGAACCGAAGAAACGCAGCCGAGGGAAGCTACAATATTACAATATAGGAGCTCCTTTAGAACGTATCGCCTTTGATATCCTGGAACTTCTGCCACGAACTAATGATGTCAACAACTACATCCTTGTTGTCATTGAATACTCCACCAAGTGGCCTGAAGCGCATCCTATTTCTGATCAAGAGGTTGTCACAGTAGCAGAGGTAATGATACAACATTGGGTTTCCAAGTTCGGAGTGCCTTTATAGCTACATTCCGATCAAGGAAGAAATTTTGCCTCGGCTATAATTACAGAACTGTGCAAGCTACTCGGCATTGACAAAACCCAAAGGACGCCTTTATATCCCCAATCAGACGGCATGGTAGTGTGGTTTAATCAAAGAATCCTTAATAACCTGTCGTTGCTTTCTGGAAACCAACAGTACTGGGACAAGAATTTACCTCTGTTTTTGCTGGCTTATCGCAGGGCTTTCCACGAGAATATGGGCTATTATCCATTCCGAATGCTCGTCCATCGTGATCTTCGTCTGAACAATGATCTCTTGTTTGGTTGCCCTCCGGATGAGCCTTCTTCGCCTGAGCAATACGCCCAAGATCTTCCGGTTTGAAGTGATGCCCAACTTTGCACGAGAGCGAGACAACTTGGCGACGGAGAAGATAAATACCCGATACGAGACGAGAGCAACTGAACATCGACTGAACGAAGAAGGCACGTTGTGGTTGTGGAATCAAGTTCGACGGAAAAGACTCTCTCCTAACTACAATGACCTTGGGATCGTCCTTGCATAGTCCTAAACAGGCTGAAAGACATCGTAGTTCCGATTCGTAACTCATCGAATTCTAAGCGTAAAGTGGTTCATTACGACAGGCTAGCTCCTTACTATGGCCATAGTATATAGTTCTAATTTTGTAAATTTGTGAACTCATTTATTGTTTTAGTATTTCATTTGTTTTAAGTTACTTATTGGAAATATTGTTTATTTTGTTTTTCATTGTACTTTTGTTTATTATTGTATTGATGCTTTAGTTGTAAGTATGGCTTCCTGTCCAGGTGTAGTACTGCCCGGGACGTCCAGTCCTTGGGAAGGATGCAATGTTACAAATTTTGTATATAGCTAGCTAATTTTAATATAATTATAATTAAAATTGTTGTATTTCCCTGTGCAATGCAGCGCGAGACAAATTTGAGAGAAAGCTATGCCGGAAAAGTAGGAATACAGGGACATGTCCATTTAGCATTGAGTAAATGGACATCTCGGTAATTTGTACTGAAATTGAAAAAATGTAATTGACCACTATGTTAGCTGTAACTGTAATTCCAGCCTCTTATTGCTTTCCAGAAATCTCGAGAAGCAGAAAGTACTCGAAAAATTTTTGCGACCTGTTGAAACCTATAAAACGCCGGAGAAAGTCTAAGTTCGACTTGCTTACGTACTGTTGTTGCTAATTTTTTATTTCCGGGTGAGCTGCGATATCAGATTTAGTTTCCTCTATAGATACATTACTGTGTGATATTGTGAACACTCTGAATATACACTCTTAGACAAAAAAAACGACGCACCACGACGCACAGAGAAGATATAAAGCAAATTGGATACAAATTGATATGCATACAGGTTTCGACGGAAAATTCAAAATTTTACATTTTGGCTACCAATGAATGAACGGTTGTCGCTACAGCGCATCTGATCTGCGCAACTGGCAGGATATTTAAGAGGAAAGATTCCAGGTCATAAATTCTTCACGAACTGCATTCCGTATACTCAGGTAGACAGTAACTATGCTGCACATACAGGTGCGCGAACGATAGGCGCAGATGTCAGAATCTGAGAGAGGTCGTTAGTTAGGCTCAGAAGCCGGTTGTCCTTATCGGCGACTAGCTCCACATTTGAGCAGGAACGATGCCACTATTAGACGATGTTGGTAGGAATGGATGAACCATGGCCGCACACAGCGTCAAGAAGAAAGCGATAGGCCTAGAGAAATGACAGAACCTGAAGACCAAGCAATCGACAGAGCGGCACTCACAGCCCCAGATGCATCATTATCATAGATTGTACGTGCAACTAGTGCTTCAGTGACTGCAAGGACCATTCATAGACGGCTAACAGAAAGGGGGCTGAGGTCACGGAGTCTCTTGCGCCGACTACCATTGAACTCTGTACAACGTCAGGCCCGTTTGCAGAGGTGTCGGGCTAATTCGCACTGGAATGTTACTGACTGGAGTAGAATAGTCTTCAGTCATGAGTCCCGATTTGAACTGAGCACCGATGACCAGCGAAGGCGAGTCTGGAGACACCCCGGACAGCGGTGGGATACCAACCTGTCTTCCGGCAGACAGGCCGACAACCAAGAGTGATGGTCTGGGGTGCAATTGCATTTCATAGAGGAGTCCTTTGGTTGTCATCCATCGCAAACTTACAGCACAGCGGTGCGTCGACGAAGTTCTAAGGCCAGTTGTGTTGGCCTTCATGTCACGCCACCATGGGCTTACATTTCAGCAAGATAATGCCCGCCTCCACAGTGAACATGTTTCTACTGCTTGCCTTGATGCTTGCGGAACATTACCTTGGCGAACAAGGTCGCCAGATCTCTCTCCTGTTGAGCACCTTTGGAGCATTATGGGCAGGGCTCTCCAACCTGCTCGGGATGTTGATGATCTAACGCGCCAGTTGGAGAGAACTTGGCACAATATTCCTCAGGAGGACATCCGCAACCTCTATCGATCGATGCCAGGCCAAATAACTACTTTAATAAGAGCCAGAGGTGGACAAACATGTTACTGACTTTTGCACTTTGTAAAGCTTTCTCACTTCAATAAATCATTCAATTTTTCTCAAACTGTAATTATTTGTTTTTCTGTACATGTACGTCACCTCTACCAATTTTCGTCCCATTCGGATAACTCCTGCTTGGTGCGTCGTTTTTTTTTGTTTTTTTTTTGTCTAAGAGTGTATCTGTATGAATATTTTGGAGGAAAATTCCACAGTTCTGATATATTTGTGTTGATAATAATAAAGTTTATTAAATTATTATCGGACTTGTACATTCAGTCTATTACTAATCCGTACGAACGCAAAAAAATATAGGTTTTTGAAACTTCGTGTGAATATTAAAATTAGTTTTAATTGAGCTGATGTTTTTGCGTACTGTTGAATATTGTATATCGTTTTATTTAGCTAATTAATTAAGACTTTAAGGTGCTAATTGTAAAGTTTATTTGGTATGTAATTGTATCTGTAGTCACATGTTTCATATATATGTTTATTTTTGTATAAAACTGTAGATGTTTCTATTCTGAGACTCTTAACATTTAAATTATGAAAGCAGGGCAAGTAGAATGCGAGATGACTGCAAAAACGAACCTGATGGGTGTTGACAAAAGCAAAATTTTTGCCGCCAGTTTGGCGGCACTTAGTAATTTCTCCGAACTTGGAGCTTTGAGAAAGATTCGAAGAAAACTATTTTTGAAATTTCACGACCGACATTCCCGAAGCCTTCAGAGCACGTAAAATTCGATACCAGCATACTATTAGTTTGTAACAACACACCTATGTATTTAGCGATTATGAACATCAGTGGCATTGAAGCTCTCTGTAATGCCGGACACTTATATGAACTACATTTTGAGCTTCTTATGTGGGCTCCCGATCGCTTTTTTACAGATTGCTCTAAAAGTTACAAAGGAACAGACTGAGGTTTTTGTGCTTATACAGATGATAGATAAATATACAACTGGAAATGAGACTCAGAGATCACAACATTATATATTAGGCGGAAATACACAACAATAAGACAATCCGTAACCTATACCAAACTTTTGATAATGCACACCATATTATTTTCTGACTCTGGTTCTGGTCTCACTGCAATTATGAATCTGACAAACAATATTTCAACAGTTAAAAACATGCAAACGCTGCTTCTTACTATGCGTCTAAAGACTAGAACACTACATTGTTGGGTGCCATCATATACTGAGATCGTTGGCAATAAAGTGTCAGACGAACACGTAAAGCAAGCTTCAGTTCTGACTTCATGTAGCATAACCATTACGAGCCCTCTAAATGAAGGAAACACATATTTCACAAATTTGTTGAAAAGTGGCAGGAGAGACGGAATTCGGTCTTTTAAGACAGAATTCCGGATTTATTCCCAAACTTTCGATCAATCAAAGAGCAAAGATTCCAGAATCTTCTCATTCCTGGCAGGCCGTACAGTTTCAGGCTTAAAGGGCGTGGTGTCTTCCAAATGCTGCACCCGGTGACTCAGATCGTTATGTTTTTAGCTGTCCACGCACGGTATCAACTCATCTGTATAATCCAGCTATCCCTGGGAAGCGTAATCAGACAATACTCATAGAAACACAGCAGCTATAAGAAAACTAATCGCAGCTGTTACTTATAATAGACTCTGTTTTAATTTGTGAAAATGATTACGAATTTTTTATTTGCAAGCATATTTATTATTCATACTGCACATTTATGTAAGTTACTTAACGTTTTTTTATACTGTATATAAGAATTCCTCTGCTCGTCATTCTTACACTACATAATCCACATGTTAACTGTTTCAACTATTCTTCATGGTTTCATTATGTAGCTTGCATACCCACGTCTGTTGAACATTTGTGTTATCTTCCCCTTTCCCGTGATATTCTTCAACCTTATCCTTCCGGTATTTCCATATCTTAGGTTTCGTCTCTGGTTACCAACTTAAGGGTTAGACTTTCTTTTGGCTTTTTTGCTCTTGTTGAGTAATTAGGCTGTTGCTTAGTTTGCACGGAAATTCTCCTTTCAAGCGGTTCACTGAAGGTTCCAGAATCCCGTGTTACACTATATAAATACCACGGAGACATCTAGAATGACTCAGTTGTTAACCAATTTCAAAAATCAGCGGTTAATTTGGATGCCTATGACTTTGGTAGTTTACGATAATTCTCATAGGCTAAGTAGTAACTGCTTAATATTCGCGTTCTATAGGATTTTTTAAAGCTGTTTATTGTGTTGTCTGTCTTTTTTTATGTCAAAGTTCTGTGATCTCTATTTCTTTCCGCTCATAAAGAGTGATTATTTAAAGAAGCATCAGCTAAGCCGTGGGTAGCAACAATATGTTTTTTGATGAAGATAAATAAAAGTGCATGGAAAACACTATATGTAGTTTCTTCTAATCAATTGATAAGAGGTCAAAAATGGAGGTTCTCAATAGTTCGACATCCCGAATTTAAGTTTGGTCAGAGTCGTAGCAGCTGTGTACCGACGGTCGTAAGACTGAAGTGTCGCTATCATGTCCTAGAGAAACGTTTGTTATTCCAAACGAGTTCGCCTTTTATTTTTATATTTTATTTACTTTTTACTTTTTTTATATTTATTTATTTCGTACTTTTCATTCTTGAGGGTTACGTACAGGGAAAGCACGTTTTTGGGGAGTACAATTAGACCATTTCCGCTCCTTCTTTGTTGCTGCCTGCGATGAACGTGCTTTCCCTTTTTTCCGAAAACGGGAAAAGCGGAAAGAGAGAGAAACGGGAAAAAGCGATCAGGAGAAGAAGAAGCAGTGATTTTACGAAGGCGCCGGAGGGTTGAAGCAATTTTTTTTATTTCTTATTTTTGTTTCTTCTCGAAGAGTAAGACGAAGAGGTAGCTCCTTGTTGTGCCCATTTGATTGCAGGATACATCCGTAAGCACGGCTTAGCGTTAAGATGGTGTGCAGCATGAGCTGTACTATTGTCAGATTTAAGAAGCATTGTACTTCCCTTTTTATCAGAGAGGAAGCGATTTTGAAGTACTTACTTTCTTCTTTTCTTTTTCGGGATAACGGAAATGTTTTTGTTCTTATTACTTTTATATTTTGACAGTATATTGTGAATTTTTATCTGGGGGCTAGGGGTTATAAAAAATTGCTTTTATTAAAAGAGAAGCTATGATACACTCTGTTTATTTAATCTACTGTGGTTTTTTGTAATTACGGTGGTTTCTGTAATAAAATTTTGTAATTTAGAAGATTTTAAAATGCCGATAAGCAGATTAAATCTCAGCAAACAAAGAATATTTCATTTATTCGTAATTAATCACTAAATTTTTAACACAAATCCATTTTAAATACCTATTGTTCACATTTTACGGTGTTTAGGTAAAAGTTTTTATTATCCAATTTATAATTCATTTTAGTATGTCGTCATGTAATGTTGGCAGTGTTCAAAGACTTGCAGAATATAAAATGGCTCAACGATTTATAAAATGTAAACTATGTTGTTCAGAAAGTCTTCGTCAATTCTTTTAAATTTTGAGATTTCATATTTTTATGTTTTAAATTTAAGGCTTTTTAAACTTCTTGTCATTTTGACAAGAGCTTTATACTTTAGAAATCAGGTTTTTGATTTCTTTAGATGCAATACATTTACTTTCAGATCATAATTATCATTTTAGTTTAATATGTTTACTTATAGAATGTTCTTAATAATAAGACACTAAACATTAAATGCTTGAGCGCAGCTGAACTGGAAAGGTTAAACGTATTCCATACATTAGCATATATAATTATATTAAAGAATATGAAAGATAGAAATATTATTATTAGAAATAGAAAATGATTCCGTAAAGAATATGAAAAGGACAAAGTCACTGAAATCTAATAAAAAATGACATTTGAATGAGAGCATTATGAAAGTAAGAAAAAAGCATAGAAGAAATTCAAACCATGGGAAAATAAAACTTTAACTGTGTTCAAATTTAAAAGGAAAAAATGAACAGGACAACTTAATTAAAAAGTGCATTATTTCTTTAGAAATATATACAGAATGTCCGTAATTAAAATTCCCTTCTTTATAGTTGCCATAAGCAATCGCCAGAAAAATGCGAAACTTTGAGTATTAAGTAATAAAGGATGGAAGAGACATTTAAAAACAAATCAGATTAATTCCTTGTATTGCCACTGCAGAACGTTTCATTGTGAAACATTCGTAGTACACATACAAAAGTCGTCAACACCAATTATTCGGATATGCGACAGTTATTCAGAAACCTGCAAATATTTGCGAACATGTTTTCAGAGTGATCGTCACTCACAATGATGCGCTTTCTTAGATGATTCTTTTAATCAAACTGTCGATTCCACGCCAGCGTTTTTACGGACGGTCCAAATTTTTAAAAACTTTCAAAGAGGTCCAGTCTCTTTTAAAGATTTAAAAAACGATACTGAAATTTGAAGTAGCAGATTTATTAGTTGCTCATTCTGAATGAGAAAGAATTCTACAGAGGTAATAAAGCATGTTGCAAATCTTCAAACTGCAAGGCCAGCATTGGCGTTTTACCTTAAACTTAATTTGTTTTTTGCTAGATTTTTCTCATCCTTTTATTACGTTATACACGAAGTTTCATCTGTTTCTGATGATTGGGTACATCTTTAGGAATCTTATTTTAGGGAAGTTTTAACTATGGACGTACTGCATATTTGTAGAATGCTAGTCGGAAATCAAAGAAATTCTTGTCTTTCTCTTACTATTTCAGAAACCCTTTCATACATGCAGAAATATCCAAGTTCAGTTATATCCAAATATCCAAATATTCATTACTCTTCAAGGCAGAGTTAATTGCTTGTTTGTATTATTGCTTAGCGAACGTCTTTAATGGTAGCTAAATTTTGTAACATTTCTTGATATTTTAGTGCTTTATAGCAGATAGGATTTCAGATTTCTTGATTTTTGCACTTTGTTTTATGTTAATTTACTAATTTTAAAACCATTTTTCCTATCTAGTAGTCAGTCCATCATCAATAGAATGAAGAGTGAAGAATAAATGTTGAGAAGCTGATCATCTTTCTCTTCTTGTGAATTAAATGGAACAGACAATTGAGCTCCTTCTTGCTGGTAAGAAAGAGAAGTTTTATATTACTATAAAAAAAGGAAAAGGTAAACAGTCTAAACTTGTATGTACATATTTTGATTAAATGTGAAAATGCTGAGCTTTACTGATTACACTGGATACTCTGCTAACAAAACGAGCAGGATCTTTACAGAAGCGTAGCATTAAATTAGATATAAAATATACACCTGATTAAATTATAAAATAATGAAAAAATCCAAATAACTTCGATTAAGAAGGTCACCGGTTAAATAATGTATGAAATATATATATGACAAACTTAAATAAAAATTCATTTGAGAGGTTCTGCAGTTTATTGGCTATCTGACCAGCAAAATATTCTATGCTGTTTTCACAGCTAAAATCGTGAGTATCATTCAGAAATAAGTGGCATAATTTTCTCTTCTGTTTACAGAAATTTTAAAAAGCATCCCTGAACTTTTTCTTGTGGTAAAATAACTTTAACTGTGTTGTAAAGAAACTTGTGGTAAAAGAAATCTGACTGGAAAAATTTATCTGAAAGGTGACTTCACATTATCATTTGGATTATTACAATAATTCAAAAACTAAAGGCATTGCTGCTAGTTTACTTCCTTCATTCTATGTCAATTTGCTGATACGATTCTTTCTCATTTAGTCGAAACATACTGCAGAATAAGGATTCTAAACAGATTTGTCAAGGATACTTTCTGGGAATAACATTACTAAATTCTTAAATATTAAATATATCTTCAAAATTGATATTATCTTGCTTTAAATTCTTGAGTATTCAAGTAAAGGGAACGTGAAGGGAAACACTTTAATCGAAAAACAGTTCTTATCAATAAATACGCACTTCCTTCTACTTTTTTGCTTCGCTTTGCTGCGATAAAAAAAATAAAGCATTGTAAAATGCTTGACTGCCTACTGAATTTTTCAGGACATAAACAAATTTCTTTGAATCAGTCGTTTAATTATGGCAAAGTATTTTTTCCCGACTTTTCCCAGTTAACTGTTGGCAATTTCTTTAAATTTGCGAGTTCTGAGTTGATATGCAGCATGAAATAGAACAAATAATTCAATAAATTTTACTTTCTGAAAAGTAATATTGTTTTGTCTAATCTGAATAAAGGAAGCTATATTTCTTACTAAGGGCTTTAATTTTTAGTTGGAGACTCAATAAACTAAGGCTTTCTGTCAGAACTGAAAGAATAAAGTGCTTTTCTTAAAATAATAATAATAATAGTTAAATTAGTTAAATAAGGAACCTAGACGTCCCATAAACCAAACAGGAGTACGTACAAAGCATGAGCTACACACAGCAATACTTAGGAATCAAAAGAGCTTTGACATCTGCCAATATACTGCAGAAATATAATTTTTTATTTCAGTGCACATTGAATTTGTTTTCATAATGTTCACTTTCAAGTGCAGAGGTATTTTAGAATTTATTGCTTAAACTGAAATCTATCCCATCACCGACCAGAGCAGAAATAAAAAGTGAGACAATGAATGACATCCCGAAGCAACCACCAGGGGGCTCTCATAAGCCGTTTCATCCGAACAATTGCCTGAAGAAAAGAGACGCATCTCGATCTGCATTAGAGGGCAGAGTTGATCCGCCTACCCAACAGGCAACCTTAATCCTGAGAAAAGGATTCCTCCTTCGGCTGTTATATTTGTAACCATAAAAGCGCGGCCATTCCTGAAATCTAATTTATGCAAATAACCCGATAACCGAAACCTCAAGTCGGTATCCTGTTACACCGTAAATTACAGTTTCTGGGGCCGATATACGACAGAAATTTAATCCACACACCGCGAAATATGGCCGTAATTAACGCTAAGTGGATTGCGTTTTCACCTTTCCTCCGTCTCATCCCCACCTCCTTCTAGTTTCTGCGCTGAATTTCGTTCTCTTGATGGGAACAAGATGGCGGATGCAAAATTTTGTTGTGATACTGGAATGTTTATGACAGTCGGAGAAAAATTTTTAAAACTCATTTGCAATGTAAACTTTATCCTCAGTCAGGGGCCAATATCACCCATCTATGTTTTTCTAAATCCATTTAATTTCATTTTAGGTTTTTTTTTTTTTTTAGATGTTCAATGGTCTGTTAAAATGAAAAAAAGAATTAACAAACATTTTCTTCGAAATTCCTATGAAAAAAAATTCTTATGCTGTTGTTGCGTACAAAGAAACCTGACATTAATTACATATATAGTACTCAAACATGGAAATATTTGCATTAATTTTATTTATTCGTTCTTATTGTTGGGCAATTGTATTATCACTATAATATTTATGCATGCTTAGAATATAACGTTGCACAATTGCACCTCAGTTTCGATACAGAATGCACAGAACCTTTTTACCCAAGAGTTATGCACTAGTTTACATATTAAACTTTTAACCCGTTCATTCTAAATACGTAATTTTTGCAACTCATAAGAATACGAAGGTTCACGATTGGTCTGGATTCGAAAAGGTTTCTTAAAAATGAGACTAGGCTTCGAAAGCCGGTATAATGATTCGGTGACCAGAATAATTACTTAAAGATTATAATTATATACACAAACATATATTTCTTGATATAGCGAAATCTAAAAGTTAAAGGTATTGGTTATGATGCGAAGTATATCATGTACACAAAAATCCCTTTAAGCTATTTTGTAATCCATTGGTTGCTGAAATTATCCTCAACTGATTAATTTTTTTATTCAATAGCGGACACTTCCTATTCAGTATTGGCCTTCCCTAAGGCCGGAAGTGGTGACCATGTTATTGTAGAGGCACCTAATAGGTGACCACCGTTGCCTCCTATGAAGGGACGGATAGTTATAATCACTCCTCTGGGATTCCAGCTGGAACCCTTCTTTACCATAGTAGGCTCCCCTAATCACTATACCGTCTGGGCAGCTAAATTAGTTAATTTAAATATATAATAATCATATACTACAGAATTTCAGTCATAAACCTTTTCTTATTATTATTTGATTCCACGTCTTGAGTCTTTGTACTTTCAAGTTCTTTCATGTTCGCTAAACAGATTGTATAAGTTAAGAATCAAGCGCAAGGTGCTGCTGTGAAGTATCTGATTTAAATTACCACGCAGAGTCGCTAATATATACTTTTTCCGTGTATATCACTGTTACTTATTCACTTAGCAATGTCGCATCAACAATTATCTGAAATAATGAAAATATATATACATTTCTCGAAAGAAAAACAGAACTATAGATACTACGAATCTCATATTTCTTTACAAGTCCGATATATTAAATAATATCCACCACGTTCTATTTCGAAAAGAGTGGCAATATTTCTTATCAGTGTTTAATGCTAGAACCAAACTGTAGCATCTATAATTAAATATTAACTACTTTATTTTGGTAATATTTGATGAGACGACTAATCGCAACTGACACTCTATAGCCCAAAATAGAACAGAAAGATACTGTGCTGCATTATTTTATTAACGCAGTTCGTAAGATCCAGAAATAGTAGCTCTGCATGTGCGATTATGTTATTTAGGTACAGCGTACGAAGCATTTATCTGAATACCTTTTCAACTTTGGCTGAAAGCATTTCGTCTCCAAAGGCATAAATAACATATTTTCTTCCCGTAACATTATCCACTTGGGTTTGTCTTAAGACCGCTAGATTTTTACATGATTCCCCTCTGCTGAGACATTGTAATTGCAAGTATCCAGTTCTTGTCGGGAATTAAAATCTACAGAACACAAAGTTGACGTTTGAGATGAAAACCATCGACAACTTAAATATTTGGAGCTATGTAATCAGGAACATAACTATTTATCTTAATATCTGAATCGTACTTTGATTAATAGTGTATCTATTATATCTTTTAAAACGTTTGGTTCTGACATAACGTCGTCTACTTCGAGAACAAAGATTCAGCTTCCATAAAAGTCATCTGAAAAACTATCATAGCTTTTCATTAATAAAGAACTAATTAACAATATAACGTTTTAGAATAAGTACCGACTATTCTGGAAAAGCATTATTAAAGACTTAAAATTAAAGACTTAAAATATTATTAACACTGGAAAAGCATTATTAAAGGGATAATTAAAGCTTGGCCCTAATTCAAAGCCCTAAACCAAAATAGAAGTTTCATTAGAATGAGCGTTAACAGTCTTAAAAATGCATTTAAGCCCCAATCTGTAATAAAAAATGGTCAAAATGAACAATAAATGCATCCACTTGTGTACAAACCGAAATTACTATTCTTTCTAAGCAGAAGCGACGTCTTTTAGAGTACATGATGCATTCAGCGTATACATAAAAATTTTAAATTGGGAAAAAGAAGTAATAATTTTTTAACCAAATCCTATTGCAAAATATTTATTAATTACTTTAAATATACAGCTTTGTAATGATTTCTAGATTTTGTTTAAAAACGGAAATTTAAGACAAAACGAGTTGTTCCTCTTGTGTCTTCTATTTTTCTACCCCCAAGAAACTCTCAAGCGTACAACATCGACAGGCAAAATACAATGAACTGCAAATCAACCGCCCACGGATTAATGGGGTATATTATCTAGAATGTATAACATTATTAATTATGTAGGCATTTTATCAGCAAATTCTTGTCACACAGTGAAAGATTTGTTGCTTTTACAGCTTTTATAACTGAATCTGGGGAGACCTGGTGATTTTTCTTGAAATGGTTTGCCATCATGCAATGCTCGTTTATACTTGCACCAGCTATCTGGCCCTGCTGGACACTGCCCATGCATGGGCTTTTCACTGCTAGAGCAACAATAAAAGCAGCTATTACAACTAATTGCATGCTGTCTAGATTTCCAACATTGCTACGGATAGCAATCTCATAATAATTTTGCAGCTTATAGATAAATTTATCGGTTAATTTACCTTTTCTACCAAGTCCTTTAGTGTTCTTTTTTAAGTTTCTTAGCCATGAACCTACTCTTTTTTTAATATGTCCTATGCATTCTAACTTGATGACTGTGTTTTCCCTATAAATATCTTTCACTTGCATAAATGCCTTTGAATCACCATCTGCATAATATTCAGTGTACTGTAATTCATGTTTCAGAACTGATCTTTCAAAAATTCTAAATACCCCAACAGTTTCCATATTTCCGGATGATCCTTTGTAGTTTGAACATAAGTGGTCACTTTTAATATTCATTGCACACATTTTGCAGTACTGCGTCATCATTTCTAAATCCAAAATTTTTCCAGTATCAATAGAAATTACTGAGATACAGCCATTTAGTAACATATGGCCTCTTCGTTGCTATGTGCCATCCACGGAAACTCCACAAGTTGTACTTTTGTTCAAAATTCTTACTTCTTTTGAAGCAGCTTCCATATTTTCTTCAGAAGCAAACTCTACTGCTTGCAACAGTTTAAGTTCGTGAGTTCTGAAAGTTGTCTTACTAATATATGGCAAATTCAGAGTGCACAACAACTTCTTGCCAGCTGAAAATCCTCTACCGATCAATCTTAATCCAAAGACCAACAAAGTATTTAATAAACTTTTTTACTTTGTTTGGGAGTTGATGTAAATCCTGTGATAAATCCGCAATCACAAACTAATGACAAGTTTGAACAAAGTAATTCTTTAGAGTCCTCTGTCAGTTCCAATCCCACTGCAAAACATTCTGGGCAACACAGTAAAGAAAATACACCTATCAAGGTTTGAATATCTATTATTATATTTCCCTTTAAATCTTCTCGCCTATCAGAATCTTCGAAAGAGTTCAATTTGGATGAACTTGCAGTACACATGTTTTGCAGGTCACGATTTTTTGAAGTAATAGCAGTGTACTGATTTCCACGGAAACTACCTTTTTTAGTAAAGAATATTGGTACACCTTTGCAGAATATTGAGCATCAGTTAGAAGTGTATAGATTTAAGCGTATACTCTTTGGTGTTAATTCCAGTCTCTTTTTGTTGGCGGCAACTATAAAGCTGCATATCCAAAAGTATAGAAACGTGTACCCTTATACCTTTCAAATTCTTGATACATGTATGTATGTTGATGATCTTGTTACGGGAGCAGATAATGTATCAGAAGCCATAAAAATTTTAAGGAAAGCAAAGGAAATTATGCGTGGAGCTGGGATGAATCTACGCAAATGGGTAACGAATGATAATCATTTAGTTAAGAACTGGGAAGAATAACATTTTGACATTCATCCACTAAGCTCAAATCGAAAGATACTCAAAGTATTAGGAATTCAATGGGACATTCAGGAAGATAGCTTGAGCATAGAGACTTCTTGTTTGACTGAAATTTTAAGGAAAAAGAAGAGTACTAAACGTTTCATTCTCCAAACAGCTGAAAAAATATATGATCCCGTCGGATTCATCACACCATTTACTGTTAGAATAAAATTTTACTACAAAAGCTATAGCTACGTAAACTGCCATGGGATGCTGAGCTTCCTTCTGATTTGCTGAGCTTCCTTCTGATGCTGAGCTTTTGATGATTCTGAGTGGTCGCAATGGTGCAGTGAGCTTTCAGAATTAAGTAACATTAGTGTTCCAAGATTTATTTGTTTTGGATTAATGTGATGAAAATTCAGAAATCCATGTGTTTTCTGACGCAAGCCAAAGGTTGTACGGTGCAGCCGTTTAAACAAAGGTACAGAATCGAGAGCAAATTTCTGTAAATTTGTTGGCTTCCAAGAGCAGAGTTTCAACTGTCAAAAACATTTCCTTGCCTCGACTGGAACTATTAGGTGCATTGATTGCAGCAAGATTGTGAACAGAAGTTAAAAAAGTTATAGATCGTAAAGGTTCATCTAATATCTTTTTTTGGAGTGATTCTAAAGTCACATTGCATTGGATTAAGGAATCCAGAAGATGGACTTCTTTCGTTCAAAATCGTATTGAAGAATATTAAGAAGTTAACTAATCCAGATTCATGGTTTTATTGTTCAACAAAGGACAATCCTGCCGATCTTCTAACACGTGGAGTTAGTACCTCTTCTCTAGTGAACAATTCCAAGTGGTTGACTCGTGCAGAATTTTTAACAGAGCGACATCTTCCCTACAAGTGCTTACAACCAATAGTTACAGAAGTTGTACACAAAACACCAAGTGAAAGGGAATCCTTTATGCAAGAAAGGAGAAGCTCTAGTGATATTAATGACATTTCTGAGAGAACTATATTGATTGACATGAACTCTAACGTTTTAGATGAACTCTTAAATATTAGTAACGATTATTATAAAATTATTAATGTTCTTTCTTATATTTTTAGGTTTATTTATAATTGCATGGATGTAACAAAAAAGGTAGGACTTCTTCAACTAGAAGAGGTAAGAATAGCTGAGGAAACGCTAATGAAGCTTGAGCATAGGGCTCTATCTTGTAAAAAAGACATAACGGGTAACTTCAAAAATTTACATCCCTTTGTTGATCATAAAGGAATAATTCGTGTTGGTGGCCGTCTTGAAAAAGCGTCTTTACCATTTTCTTAGAAATACCTTGCGATTCTCCCAAGAAATTCTAAGCTAAGTAAGATTTATTTTTCTAGTGTGCACAGACGATTATTGCATGTTGGTCCTCAAAGATTATTGAATGCGGTACGTCTAAAATTTTGTCCATTAGGTGGTAGAGGTTTGGTGCGAAAATCAGTAAACCTTTGTGTGACATGTTTTAAATGTAAACCAGTTTTGTCTTCACAGATTATGGGTAACTTACCATAGGAGAGAGTCAATAGCCCCCCCCCATTTAGTGTTTCAGGTTTGGATTTATGCTGTCCATTTTATGTAACTTACAAGCATCAGAGAAAGGGTGTGCTAAATAAAATTTGTGTGTGACACGAGCTATTCATCTTGAGCCTTTGTCAGATTTGATTTCTATTGCTTTAATTGCCACTCTTAAGCCTTTCATGGCAAGACGTGGCAAATGTACGAAAATATTCACTGATAATGCCCCTAATTTTGTGGGAGCTAAATCTATACTGAAGAAATTTTACAATGTAATTAATTTTCCCGACAAAATTTTGGCCTCATATTACACGTCCGAAGGAATAGACTGGAATTTTATTCCATGTCCCCTCATTTTTCAGGACTATGGGAAGCCGGTGTAAAGTCCATAAAGCATAACTTAAAGAGAACGATAGGAAATTTGCGTTTTACGTATGAGGAGTTTGAAACAATAATTGTGCAGGTAGAGGTAATTAATATCAATATAAGATATCGAATTAACACATCGCTTACACGCTCGCTTTGTTTCAGAAAAAACTTCTGGAGAGCGTTGGAGGAAATGAGTTAAAATGTGAATGAATGAAATTTGATTGAGGGCTAAATAAATGTAATAAAATGTAAATTGGAAGAGAAAATGGAAAATGTTTCTTTCCACAAAGTACTAATACTTTTTCCTTCCAGATATATTGGAAGGACGACTTATTTATCATGATGTTTTCAAGATCAAGACGATGTATGTACTTTCAGTCAAGCAAGGAATTTTATCAAAATGAATTTCCTTACCTTAGTTTTAACTTATGTTTAGATCACTTTGTAAAGTTGGTCCTAAAAGTTAAAATTTCGATTTTTAGTAGTATAATGGATTTGGATAAATCTAAACTTTGAATTTGTTAGAAAGTAAAATGTAAAAACTCTCAACGAAGTCGTTGTGTCATCTCCTGATATCGTAAGAATGATGAACGAACAACAGCTGCCTCAGATGTTGGAGCAATTTACTGTGGTCAAATTTCTCGTTCCAGAAAACCTCTAGTAATATAAAATTTCGCAGAGATTACAGGTATATATCAGGGTGAGTGTCCTTATAGAACCCATGCATTTGGTTGATGCTTCATTGGAACCAGATCTCATCGAGAACATCCTCCAGCCCAAGAAACATTCATCATGTGAATACTATTTATTATTCGTGAGAATAGGCACATCACTAGTAAAGATTTCCGTCAATACTTTCAGTCAATACGTATATAGAAACCATTATGGAAACATTTGCACTACGGCAAGATATATGCCAAGTAGATGCGACGTATGTTGATTGCCGAGAACAAAGTGATGCGCACACAAATCGACAGTTATACGGTGATTAGAAGATGAAGGAAAGGAAGAATTTAGCATTTAGGAAAACCATAGTGACTGTCCATGAAAGCTCGATCCACTAATTAATTCCCGAATCTCGTTTATCATTTGACTTGGGAAGCATGCATTTTGTGGATAACGATGCCGTCATCTTGAGTGTTCAGGAGTAGATTCAAGCCAACTGAAAATCTTCTGTGAAAAGGATATGAAAATATAACTCCGGAGAAAGGCAAAATGTATTAATTCTGAAGAGGAGTACGTTGAAGCGATGTTCAGCTCTTATTCTCGGTGAAGGTTTTGATTAAAAAAAAGGGCCTCTCTCATATTTGAACCACTTTGTACAAACAAACAGTAATACCTATCAGAAAATTATATTATTAGTGGAACATTTTATTCAACAGTTATTAAAATTGATATTAATATTAGATATCAAATTAATGCCTCATTGCGGCTAGGAAGAAATAAATAGGAAAACTTCAGCTGCTGAAGAAGAAAATCTTCCGTGTTAAAATGTCATTCTGTCAGGCAGAGAAATTGTTATGGGCAAAATGAAATTAAATACATTAAATACCAAAGTAAATTTGCAATTTTAACTGAATGCGATAAACGCAAATAGAAATAAAAGCTTTCCTTTTTGAGCTATGGCTCATAGTTTGTTCTGTTAATTTACTAGCCTTTAATTCATTTACACTAAATTTTTATGATATTTTTTTATTACTTATTAATATTCTTATTTAATTTTCATGATACTTTAATATGCTAATTAATTAAATCTAATTTATTAACATTTTTATCCCTTTATGTTTTATATAATTTTAATTATTCTTTATTTATTATTTTATATATTATCATTTTATTCTTTTCTTCTCCATTCTGTACACCCTTCTATAAGGAGCCAATATTTCTAATTTAAAAAATTCTGTCTTGTAATTACCTCGTAATTACATTAAGATATTAAGAATGCATTAAGAGGTTGTCACATATGAATGATTCAGCAAAGAGATCTTCAGTTAAATATGCAAATATCTGTCAAACTTTATATAGATGAAGTAATAAAGCAATAAAATTCATAATAATTAATAAATAAATGATAAATAATTTATTGATAAATCATATTTATTTCTTCCGAAAACAATAAGTATTATTTAGAGACCTTAGTCTTCTGTTTCCACAAAGGTATAAAGTCGTACAAAACTGGTAAATTTGAATAAGAAAAGAAAATATAAACACGGCATGGGGATTTCTTATTGTGAAGAATGATTTAATAAACCGTAATTC
The DNA here is from genome assembly GCA_000611955.2 of Stegodyphus mimosarum. Taxonomy (NCBI): domain Eukaryota; kingdom Metazoa; phylum Arthropoda; class Arachnida; order Araneae; family Eresidae; genus Stegodyphus; species Stegodyphus mimosarum. Next base: position 132,697 of record KK121642.1, on the reverse strand, counting down.
AAAAGTTCATACGAATGCAATAAAAACGGAATAGCTATTTTTCAGTTTCAATCAAAAGCTCAGTCAGGAAATACAGATGAAAAAAATGTCGCCGCCCCCGAACGGGAAACATAAAACTGAAGAAAATTCTGAAATCAGTTAATTGTATTCTGAGACTAATTTACGAGATTTTTTAAGGAAAAAACATTTCCTTTTTTAAAGTCCAGTTTTCGTAAATTAGCATTAACCTTGTCCCCTTGAGAAAGAAAATAAACTTGTACATGATTTTCTACCTCGTATAAATACCAATAATATTTGTAATTTACAAAGTAAACCTAAGATTGATTCACTAATTTTTCCAGCATCGCCATCAAAGTGTCTATTTTTAAGCAGCACTAGGGCAATTCAGTAATTTGTTAACTGATTATACATAATGCTATCCCTATGCACCATTCAAAACTGAATTATAACTTTTCGATGCAATTTGTTTGTACACTTTGACTTAAAATGTGTTCAATTCATACTTTAAAATTAGTCAGTTTTAAATTGTATTGAGTGCATTTAATTCTTTTATGCGATACGCGGTATTGACCAATTATAATGTAAAAACACTATAGCCGCGTTTCGAACACATATAATGGGAACTTGAAATTAACAGAGTTTGTTAAATATTTGGTATTAAACAGCATGCCCATTGTAAAAAATCGGAATTTGCTGCTGTTTTAAGACATTTATCTGAGATTAAACTAGCGTTTTAAATGAAAAAATAAATATTGGTAGTAAATCATTTTATTAATTTACCAGGTAAAGTTACCCTAGATTTATTGGTTGCATAAAGTTAAGATAGAAGCATTCGATAATCTGAAAAGTACAAAATACAACTTATGATTCTGAAAATTATTTCAAAATGAAAATATCAGATCTCAAAATACAATATCATACAATGACAGCAAGTGACTAGAAATTACTTATCGTAAAGTTCAGAAAAACAAATGTATAAATTAAATGAAACTATCGGAAAATATTTTGGCTTTAAAATGCAATGGTTTATTTGGGGAACAAATATTAGTCGCTCAAATGTATTTACGGCATTTTCTATTAAAGATTAATATTATGCATTTAGTCACCGCATTTTAAGAACATACTTAAGAAACGTATGAAAACCACATTAATTGGTTAAGTTCATTTATTTCATTTCTAATAACCAATATTAGTCAGCAAAGACTGAATCTTCAGAAAATGAGTAGTCAAGTAAAGATAAATTTTTATAATAATATGATGATTTCTAAAAAATTATAGCATGCCCCTTGCGTGCTGATGTGGGGTAAGTTAAGAGCCCATCCAGCTAGAATTTGAAGATGCGTGCTTTGAATCCCGATGCAAATGAGACTGATTCTTTATGTAACCTGGCTTTTAGATACCTAACAGTCTTTACAGGTGGCACTTGAACTGAAAATGTGGGGGAAGATAATTTATTACCAACTGGATTAAGGCAACTAGGTCTCAGGTTTCTCCCAAATCGTTCTTTAAGTGAAGGAGAAAGTAAGGAATTATTTCATCTCTGCATACGTGCTTTTGTTATGTAAGAAGAGAACACGTTCACATTGAAAGATCAGTTCCAAAAAAAACAGTGGCTTTTATACGTTTTCTAGTTTTCAGAATAATTTTCACAAATTCTCAGTTTTAAATTAACTCATAGAAAATGGGTTTTCTAAGTCAATCCTTTTCTAGTTTTCGAAACACCAATTTGTTTCCTCTTTAGTATTTCAGACTATTAAAAGTTTCTTATCCATACATTTTCTGACCCAAAGGTAACCCCAGATTTAATATTCATGAACCTTGAGATTGATATCATGAACTTAAATTGTAACATTCCTAATCTAATATATAAGCCATCCATGGGCATTACAAAATTCATAAATGTTTACATTTTAAATACTCGTGGTAGGGTATGTGTTATCTGTGGCATTATAACAAACTTTTCTTTAAGTACATAAAATGTATTCCTAACAGCTGTACAATGTTTTCCTGTATTGGTTTTAGTACTTCAGAATTATGTTTCAGTTTTTATCAAATTACTCTATTTATATATGACTGAGGAAAATAGAAATCCATTCAGTTTGCTTTCAAGTTCTTAATTTGTCATTGGGACTGTCTTCAATGAATATGCAGACATACCTTTATGCTGGAATGAAAGAAGCATTGATGATTTAAGATCCGAGAAATTCATGAATTCAAATATGAGATTATTGCATTGCTTTCACGTCACATGAATACGATGTGAATTTCGAATTCCCTTCAGATTAATGGTCAGTTTTCCAATACCTTTAATTATTGCATCAGACAAATGAATAATGTAGAGAATTTGCAGAATAGAGATGAAATGTGTAGTGCATTTATTTAAAATACATTACTAAAAGCAAGATGTGTAAAATTGTTCAAATATTTTCCCTTTTGTACTCATAATTACGAAATCTATATTAAGACTTTTTTTGAAAGAAAGCGTTTGTAATTTAAAATATAAATGCTTTTAAGTAATCGATATCTGTTTTCTCATTCATGGAAGAAAATGTTGCAACGATTAGTTGATAATGTTTGTTGATTTTTACTTATTTTCTTAGTGCTCGTACTCTTACGATGCTCATTTTCTATCATATCTGACATGGTACATAGTGCTTAGAAATAAAGAAAAATCTTTCATTAAATAACTGAATATACCATGTAACAACATGTAGGGATTTATTTATGTTACTCAAGAGTTAATTTCATTTAAGCAATCTTTTCTATTAGTCTCGCTCTCAACCCGCGCTTTCTTGCCAGAATGTGCATGAGTTAGCCCTGTTATATTCAAATGAGGTAGAAGAAAGTTAATATTTAAGGGAAGGTTTGGAAAGGTGAATTTGACAGCGAGCTCTGTGTGCCCGATGGCCACGTTGTTATTTCTGATTTACTAGCAATTAGATTTCTGTGGCGTTGAGCGTTTCTAGCCGTTAGACTTGTTTTCGCCAGCTTTTATGAATCAGAGCCTGCCTGTGCGTTAAGTAACCTGTGAAAAACAGTTAGCTTAACTTAATTCGATTGTAACTATCTGGAATTTGTCGTGCTTAGTGATAATTTCTTACACAGTCTGTTATCTTCTAGTTAGTTTATGCTCCCTAAGAATACAAGACGTTATAAACTTACCAAATAGAAAATATCAGCGATATCCGAATGCTTTACTCTCGGGGGAACATTTGAAATAGCATTTCAGTCTCAAGGAATACGTACATAAATATCAAACATCATTAGGAAAACATTTATAAGAGTTTTGATCATAAATTACTATGGAATTTCTGAATTATTATGGAATATGGTCGACTTTTTCTTAGGGCATTAATTTTTCAGAAAATTACATTTAAGAAAACACTGGTTTAGACAGATATTCATACTCTTACACCCATATTTAAATTTAAATACATCGATATACTATTAAGTATAGTAATAATAACATACAAAGGTATTGATATAATATTTTTAATATAAGTTATTCAGTAACAGTACCTAAATAACTCTGCATTTTATACCTACATACGCGTTTATACATCTGTAATAATAATACATGAAATGTTAGTTAAATAACAATAATAGTAATGGTATAAATAACCTGCTATCCTTTTAATATAAAAATTTTCTTATCCGAAATATCTGAGCAAAAAAGGTGTCCTAATGTACAAAGTTATTATAAATAATTTACCGGTTTCCAAACTTTGTATTTCGTAAAATGAGGAAAGCAAAGAGAGAGAGAACTATGTAAACTGAAGTGAAAACATTTCAAATTATAGTTGAAGCACAATAAGTGTTCTACGTATAATACACGCTGTACGTCCGTTAGATACTCAAAGCCGGCCACATGCGTTGCAACATTGTACCGCAGATGGTAATCAAAGTAGCTGTATAGTGATGGTCAAATTAACCCTAATATTTAGTGGAAGGGACACATATAAACACTGTCATTAACATACCCACAGAAGATGAAAGTCATTGAGTGTTAGGTCTGGATACCTGAAAAATGTTATCTTGTCAACTAGTTTAACAAGGTTCAAAAGGCGCTTCAGCGAGGTACCAAGGAGGAAGAATCCTACTTTGCTAAACTGTGAAATTTCCTGAATTGTTTTTCTTTTGATAAAATAATGACAATTTCGTCATATCAAGACATTACGTATTTGTCAAGGTACTTTCCAAGATAAAGGAGAAAGTTTCACACTCCTTACTCTACAAAATATTCCGGAAAATGTTTAATTTTAATATATCCTATTTCTCTTTGATTAAAGCATGACAATTTTGAGCGCGTCATGAGCATTGCTGTTTATCTTTCCACACAAATGATATGTATCTTTCTCGCTGAATATTAGATGGGTGGAAAACCATCATTTTTTATGCTTCGTGCATGCGAATTATAAAATTTGTAAATCTTATAACTCTAAATTTTGCAGAATCTGTGCTGTCTCAGAAACTTTCAAATGATTGACTGCTGAAAACCGAATTCGAAGTTTGCGGCTAATGTAGTTTATTGATGTAAGTGGGCTTCGAGCAAAATTCCAGTTTTCTTCTCTGTTTCATCAAAAACGATTACCCTTTTCACAATTAATTTGCATGCGGAACTAGTGTTCTTAAATTGCCGTTATCATTATAAAATGCTCTAGTGTACTACCATTATCTTCGGAACGCGCGATATGCAGTGACTATAGATGAACACTTTGTGGGGTTTTACTCATTTAATTCAGTGTTCAATCCTTAAACCCCACAAACACTAAGAAGCGAATAATCGCTTAAGTGTGTTAACAGAGACGTAAGACTTACCAAAGGTTAACTACTCTTTATTCTTAAATATGATACAATCAACTAGTAACTCGAAGTGTACAGCAAAGCCTCCACTTAGGCTTGAACTTAAATGAATATGAAATTAAACTTAACTAAAGCTAACTGAAAGATATTGCCGAAGCTATCAAGATTCTAAATAGTTGGCCCTTAAATCTTAATTAAGTCGGCGAAGCCAAACAAGGGCCTAGAGTACGGCCGAGTGTAGCAATAGCTTAGAGAGACGTAGCCCAAAAGGCAAACGCGCGCTAGTCAGGAACTCAGGCTCTCTCTAAGGAAGTCGGGGAAACATCGACTTAAATACTACTCTTTACTCATTTGCATTAACTGCGTTTCTGAAATTACATTCTGGTAGGAAATTGTAAGCTGAAACTAGAGGTGATAGGAAAGATGCATTAACTTAATATAACTGTTAATAAAATTAGGATAAACCTTACAACTGTACATATTCTAAAATATAATCCGCTTTCTACTATAAGTTCGCCATTTTGAAAATGGAATGCATTGGTGTTACACGATGTATCCCGAGAAGTTTTCAAGCCCAAGATTTATAATTTACGTTATTTTATTTCGTTAAGCGAATACTAAGAATGCGTGCGGTCTACAACTTAGAAATCCATAAATGATTTGAAATAATCTTGCATTAAGAGTGAGTCAATATAAAACTGCTTCATAAACACAGCAAATTATATGAACAAATTTTGAAATGTATAAAAATGTGTCTTCAGTGAGACACTTAACTGGCTTGAATCATTATTTAAGCATCTAGTGCAAGATAGTCTCAATGAACGCTCTACAGCAATGAAGTAGCAAAAATGTAGTAAAACTGATACTGTATGTTAATTATACTCTATCCGTACGAAGGAGAGCGGACGGCATAAATGGAAAGTAATGAGGCAGAAATGAACAGTCTCCTTTCATACTCCTTTCATACAGTCTCCTTTCTCCTTTCATTCTTCCTTTCGGGTCTTTCTAGGCATCTTCTTCTATCATTTCTTTTTTTTCCTTAGCTTCATCAAATTCTGCTTTATCATAAGTATCATAAACAATATAATTAATACAAATAAATAAAAACATAAAAGTCACTGAAACCACCTTGTATTTGGCGTACATTTATTAAAACACTCAATCGATTTCGAGGACAGCTACAAGTCCCTCCTCATCAGGAGAATGAAATTTCTAGAAAGAGAAAGCAGCTTCAGTAACGGCTTTTTATACTCTCGGGTAGTACCATGCGCGAGGAGGCAACGCATCTATCGGCTAAAGTAATAACCAAGAATTATGTTAGTAGAATTTTAAAAGAGTTAAGAAGGACTGGATTGGACTTAAAATCATTCACTTAACATGCTTAATCTTTTTGAATATGAAAAGCTTCAAGGAAATCCACTGCACCAACGGAAAAAGCTTTTTGGATAATTTTTGCAGATCCAAAGTCAAAATTATGATTAAATTTCCAACTATGAGACGCTAAGGAAGACTTGTTAGTTTTGCCCTTTCGGACATAAAAGATTCATGTTCCTTGATACGAAACTTTAACGCTCTTTTTGTTTGTCCAGTATATCTCAAGCCACACTGACACGATATACTATAAATTCCCCAAGAATTAAAGTCAGAAACGCAATCTTTTAGAGTCGAACCGTGAATTTTATTGGTAGGGGAGAAACTGACTGGAAAATTGAATTTCTGGAGAATCCGTGCAACTTTACAACTAACAGAAGGATAAAATGGAAGCACGACAAGGTCATTAATATTCTAACAGTGGAATGTCGTCTTGGATGGGAATCTGAAAAATTTTAATTAATTTTTAATTAAGTTCAAAAATAAAAGAAAGAAATTCTAGAAATTTCGTTCTCTTGATGAGGAGGGATCTGTAGCTGCCCTCGAAATCGATTGAGTGTTTTAATAAATGTACGCCAAATACAAGGTTCTTTCAGAGATTTTGATTGTCACATTGGCGTGTTTCTCTTCTATTCTAAACAAAAACATCTTCAGTGACAAAGCCTCAAGAATTCTGTTTGCGTCACAGTCTGTTCATAATGTTCATAATGGCCAAAGTCTTTATGCTGTTCTAGTTGTCAGATTTTGGTAACGAAAGCAACGGAACATATTAAAATGTTGCTTCTAGAAGTCCCGAGCGTTACTTCTCTGTCAGAAGTTACCTTAAAACATATTTCAATTTTTTTGTTTGTTTTTTTGCCTGAAAGTCGCCATTTTATTGATTCATCTATAAAATAGTTTTACATTCTACAGAAAACTAACTTTCACGTAAATTTAACAATTTATTTCATCTTCAGAAACACAAGTATCTAATTTATAACTCAGAAAATATTTTAGCAACTTAATTTCACAATACGAAATTAACTGCAAAAGCGGTATCTAAAAGCACCGTGTAACTTAATAAAGATAGCTTTAGTAGTTCAAAATCTCTTTTAATCATCGCATACATCATCAGCAATGATTAAGTTGCATCATTGCACAGGAATTGTCAAGTTCTGTTGTTTTACCCGAGGCTTCAAATATTTAAATGTATTTGTCATTTCCACATTAAAATAAAGCTGAAAACTTAAGCTTAAAGCTGCCTGAGGATTTATTTCATTAACAAACCTTCAGCTAATTTCCCAAATATGCGTAGAGTAGAATCCTCAGTTGTTTTACATAAATTTAGGCAGAATTTTATACAAAATTGAATTTATCTCCTTCGTCAAGCTAAACGAATATAAATTTTAAAGATGACGATTTTTATAAGGGGCTAATACTTACTTTAATACTACTTTAATACTGATAAAGAGGAAATTATATCATAGATTGGGAAAGTGTTTTATTTTATTATAAGAGTCGAAATGCATTAACACAAAGTCTAGTGCAGGATTTTTCAAATAATTACATTCGCCATTAATCACAAGCCTGAATGAAAAAGTATTCTTACAAAGCAAATTTTATTACGAAAACTTATTCAGATAGGATTATGATCATTTCTTTGGATAATCCTTCTGCAAGTGCTCAAGTAGTGCGTGTATTTATGTAATTGTTTGCGTTTATTATAAAATCACGTTCGAATATTGTTATGATTATAATTCTTAGAATAATCTTTCGGCAGGACAGGACAGGAACAAGTACAGGGGGCACCATATCATCGCTATGAGCAAAAATGGTATTGCCCCGGTGTACTACCTTTCCGTATTTATTGAGAATTAAAGGTGATATGCAATCATACAGATGTTATACATTTCGATATACAGAGTTGCATATTGTTACAGTTGGTGATGGTAATGTTTATAGGTGAGTTACAATAAAGTTTGTAATAATAAATAGATACAATATCATGAGTTGGAGGTAAGGCACAGATATGAATGAAGATTGAAGGCAATTTGGTGGAGATGACAATGGCACTCTGAAATAATTGCAGAATTAGAGGATTATAAGATTAAGGGTGGCACATATTGAGTCCTTGTTTGTGGAGGTAGTCGATGATGTTCTTTATCTGACTAAACGTTTTTCGGTGCTTGATTAGAAATCGCCTGAATTCCAGACCTGGGTTGCCTGGATGACGGATATGGTGAACAGACGTCATTGGACAGTTGAAGATGTAGTGCTCTGGGTCTCCGATGCTTCCGCATATACATCTGTCAGAGGAGGCTTTGTTTCTGTTGTAGAAGTAGAGTGGAAATGGGCCGTGGCCCGAGATATACTGGGAAAGGAAGTAGGATGAAAAAGTGATGCTTTCATCTACTTTAGGGAGGAATTCATATGTTCGTCTTCCTTGTTCTCCGTGGTCCCATTGATGTTGCCATTGTGCGGTTGCAAGTTGTTTCAGCTTACATTTCAATGCTGACTTTGGCCACGGGATAGAGATTGGAGTGCCTATTTGGTGAATAGCTGCGTCTTTTGCTAAGAAGTCAGCGCGTTCATTTCCTGCACAAGCGCTGTGACCTCTAGTCCATGATATTATAAATTTGTTGTTGCTGCTGAGTATTAAATTCTGAATTAGATATGCAATTGGTGAGTTTGGGAACTGTTGTTTGATAGCACAGATAGATGACTGGCTATCAGTAATCACATGAATGGTGTCCGTATGTGTTGGTAGAAGTAGCTTGATAGCATTCAGAATAGCTGTAAGCTCAGCTTGAAATACGCTGTTTTCGTGTCTGAGGACACCTTGCCATTCAATGTAGGTACTTGTTCCGGAATTTATAGTGACTCCGCAGCCCACTTTGTCCTCTATCTTCGATCCATCAGTATATGCTGTGAATTTACTAGATGGTGGAGGGTTGTTGAGGTTGCAGTGCAGGTTATGAAGAAAGTTACTCGGGTGTCTAATGTATTTCCGTGGTGTATCCTCGTAGTCTTGTGGATTGAAGATGATATTATCGTAGCTTGCAGATTTTTTTAGCTGAAGAATTTTGGAGGACAGTGCTTCAATTTCGGCTTGAAGTGGCAAAGGAGTCACACCTGCCAGAACTTGTAGGGCGTTGGTAGAGGTTGTTTTAAATGCACGGGTGATGTTAATTAAGAATGGACGCTGGATGGCATTGAGAGTGCGAACTTTCCTGGCCGTCATTGGCAGCGCCCAGATGGCAGCCCCATACGTGATGATCTTATTTACGACTGTTGTCAACAGCATTTTCATAATATGGGAGTTGAGGCCCCAGGAGTAACCTCTCATTGACCTTAATGCGTGTGCCATTTTGAGAGTGGTTAATTTTTTATTTTGGAGATGAGGTATCCAGGTAAATTTTTGATCTATAATTAGACCAAGATACTTGATAGTTTTGACGCATTTTAATCTATTTTGGCCAATTCGCAGAGTAGGATTTCTTGTTAATGTTTGTCCAGGTTTATGAAAAATTAGTGCTTGGGATTTGACGTGTGAAATTTCTAGCTTTAAACTATTGCAGAGGTCATTAAATAAACTGAGCGTGGTGTTGCAGTTATCCTGGAGCTGGTCCCGCGTGCTGCCTTGTACAATGAACGCTACATCGTCAGCAAAGGCGACAATTCTGGTGTGGCTGGGCCAGTTGTGATCAATGATACTATTGAAGGTAATGTTCCAGAGGTCTGCGCTCATGCATGACCCCTGGGGACATCCTCTTTCTTGCTTTCTGGAGATTGCAGTGTTGTTATGAACAATTAGGCTGATTCTATTTTCTAGGTAGTCGGTTGTTAAGAGGTATAAATTTCTTGGGCATTGCATCTCCCTGAGGGCTTGCCGTACAGCTGGCCACCAGAGAGAGTCGAATGCATTCTTTAAATCCAGGCAGAGGAGGGCTGAGTGCATTTGGTTGCTTTTATTGCTATGAATTTGGGAGAGTGCAGCATCAAGTGCGTGGATAGTTGAGCTCTTAGGCTTAAATCCATACTGATGTTTACTGATTTTGTTATCTTTGTACACGTGATGTTTGATTCTGTTGATCAGCAATCTTTCCAAGAGTTTTCCCATGACTGGTAATAAGTTTATGGGTCGGTACGAGTGAGGGTCTTCTGGATTTCTGTTCTTTTTTGAAAAGAGGATAATCTGTCCTTTTTTATAGCAATCCGGGAAACAGTGGAGGTTTAGACACTTATTATAAAGGTTCAGAAGGATATAAGGATTAACTTGGCATATGAGTTTTAGTATTTTGTTGGGAATACCATCTGGGCCCGGTGCCTTTTTATTGTCCAGTGCTTTGACTATTTGTAGCAATTCATTCTTTGTGAAAGGTACATCGTCATTTGAGTTGGAATATTCGGTTGACATTCTTATTTCCTGTTGTGTGAGAGTGTCTTGATCGGTGTGGTCCGGAAGGAAAAGATCCAGAATGGTATTAATGGTGATGTTGGTGATGTTATTATCATAAGACGACTGAGCACTGGCTGGGGCATGAAGCAGCGTCGGCTGAAAGATCTTAGAAGTTGCCATTTTGTAAAGTGTGCCGTACGCGTCAGTATTGCGGGTGCAATAAGCATTCCATGATTTTAGTTTGGCCTCTAAGATTTGTTTTTTGTATAGTGCCCTTTGTCTATTATATTCAGTCCAAGCAATTATTCTGTCGTCATCATTTGTGCGCGTCTTTAGTCTTCTTCGTAAAGCCCTGGTCTTTTGGCGAGCAGCCCTTAGATCTTTGGTCCACCAGTTGATATTAGTGGCGTTGGTAAGAGTTTTTAGTTTTAATGAGGCATGACAACAATCTTGAATAGTTTGAGTGAGAAATATTGCACATTTATTAGCATCTTCTTTGGTATTTATCTGGGTAATGTTGTCTAAGAGGGAACGAGTTTTGGATTCAAGAGATTTTTTGAATTTTTTCTCTCCACTGCTGTTGATCCGAAAACGTTTGATATGTGTGGCTTTGATCTGCATGTTAATTTCAAAGGTGATGTGCTGATGATCTGATATTGACTCATCTGTACTGATTTTCCGGTTTATGATGTTTTGGGTGAGGTGATGCGTACTTAGAGTGAGGTCTGGCCAGCCTTTTCCGTTGATTGTGCAATAAGTAGGGGGATCTTCTGGATCATTGTGGAGAATGAGATTATTTGAAAAGATGAAATCTTCCATCTCCGTGCCTCTTGAAGTCGTATATGGATAGCCCCAAGTACTGCTTTGTGCATTGAAATCCCCATTTAATACGTGGGGGGTATTAGAACTGTGGAGGATTTCTTGAATTACTTGAAGAGTGTCATTAAGATCTTCAGAAGGTGATGCATAGGCGCTAGTTAGGTATAGTTGAGCATTTGTAGTGGTGATTGAGATTGTAACAACGTCGCGATGAGATTTTATAACTATTGGTGTCCATGATTTGTTGATTATTATAATAGCTGCTCTGGGAGATTGTTGATGGTTGGGGTCTTTCCAGGAGATAACATTCCATGAAAGCGGCAGATTACGAGGGCATCCTTGATTACAGTACGGTTCTTGTACAAATATAATATCATGATAGTATTCTGAGATATGTTGAATTAAATTATCTGTTGCAGTTTTTGAGCGTTGGAGATTGATATGCAATAATTTGATAGTGCTATTATAATTAGAGTGGTAGAGGATTGTAGAAGGCTCGACGGCGATATTTGTTTCATTGTCTAGTCTACTACTCATTGTATTGCGTTCGATTTTTGATTCTCTTGACCTCATTTATGTACGTTGGACAATAGTTTACATAAGCAGGATGATCACATGGATAGTTTGTTCCATTTTGTTTGTTGCTGAGTTCCCAATTTATGCAATGACGACTGTTAGATGGATATTCATTCTGTCGATGTCTGCCGCCGCAATATGCACAGTGTGAGGAAAAGGTACAGTCTTTGGAACGATGGCTAAAATCTTGGCAGTTGTAACATCTATGTGCACCAATGAATTCTGAAATTGAACTAGTATGCCATCCAATGTGAATGGTATGTAGATTCATGCATTTATGAAAGAGCTCAGGTTGACATTCAATGATCCATTTAATCGTGTTAAATTTATCTTTAAGTTTGAATAGGGGTCGGAAACTGGTGATGTCGCTGTTCGTTGCTTTGGCTAATGTAGCACATACCATTTCTGCTGTTGTGTTTTGTGGAAGTTCATGAATTGTACATTTAGGGGTCCTTAGTTTTGGTATTCTTGTGTGAATTAGGTTGCTAGCGAGCTCTGTATTGTTAAGCTTGCTGTTCAATTCGTTTACATCATTCTTTGAATTGCAGTATACTGCTAGCCCACCTTGTTTAATCGGTACAATTTTCTTTATTTGGTTCTGAACATTTTCAATAGGCAGGATGTCTTGTAACTTTTCTTGAAGTTTTGAGACATTTCTGGCATCGTTTGCATAAATCAAGAGGACTGGTTGCTTTTTCTTTTGTTGCAAGACTTGTGCATATGAAGCCTTGTTGGTAGATGGTGCTGAGATGTCATAATTCTTGTTGTTTTTATAAGGATCAGAGTGATGGCAATTTGACTCTTTGATTGATGTATTGGTAGGTGATGTTGAAGCTTCATTAACTATGGGTGACATCTGTTCATTTGCAGTATCAGTATGATTAGGTGTCGGTCTTGAGGGTCTGATTGAGCAATTATTCGATGCATAGTCTTTGAAATAGACGATATCAGGGTGCTGATGATTTAACTGCAGAGGTGAAAGATTTATAGGTGATGTTGAAGCATCGTTCAGTAGAATAGCTGATGGCTCGGTTGCAGTATCCTGAAGCTTGGGTGTTCGTACTGTTGGTCTGCTTGAGCAGACGTCTAAAGCACAGTCTTTTAGGAATTCAACTATTGATTTAATTTTGTTGTAAAGTTCTTTTGATAGATATCTTTTGTGCTTATTGTCACTTTTTAACAGTGTTATGCATTTGTCGTAAGCATCTTGGATACTCATTTGTCTTTCATCAATTGTATCTGGTATTATGAGGATATTACCTTGTTCCGTTGATATCGAAGATGCAGGTGATGGTAATGGATTTATTTGAGCAATCGGATTAATTTGATAAGGGATATTGGAATTATAGTTATGTAATGATGAGAGACTGGATGATCTCGACATATCGTGATAATATAAGGGTGAATGTAAAAATGATAACGAATTGAAGTATAATAAAAATTATGGTAAGGATTTAAATTTAGTTGTTTACTTCCTTCTTTATTTTAATATTATTTAGTAATATTTGTTAAATACATAAAGTAAGGTATTATTTAGTCAATTTATTATAAAATAGTTTTTGCATGCGCATTTTACTACTAATTCATCTACGATTTGAACAACAATGGCTTCTAAAGATTTTTAAATATAAATATTCAACAAAATTCAATATTTTAATTAGTTACTAACAAAATTCAGATTATTTTTATATAAAACTTATATGTTTGGAAGGAGAAAATTTAGGGCTATTAATTTATATAAAAATTATTATATTACAATATGTATTAAAACAATATATAATAATATAAAAGTTTGAGTATTGACAGTATTATATGGTAAAGTATTGTAGGAAATGCTAAACTCACAAATACAAGAATTCAACTGTAAATAACATTTGAATGGGTTGTCCCACAGTTTTCGAATCTATACCAAACGACTTGTCTCCTCGACGGCTTTCATTTAATGTAAAATGTATCCACGTAATGTCACTTTTTACACAGTCCAAAGTAATCCCTTAAGAGCGCCATAAAAACACGTTTTACAACTTAATCTTTCGGCAAGTGCTCAACTAGTAAGTTTACAATTGTTGGTACTTACGTATTAACGCAAGCATCTTAGTAAAAGTCGGGCATTTTTCAAAACGCGCCAGACTATGGTAACTATGCACATAGCAATTATTCAATTCTAACAAGAAACATCGTCAATTTTATATGCTCTGTAGTCCAAGTGTCAATGGTTTTAATAAAGAAATTGTGATATGTTTTGCTTTAAGTTTAATTTTAAAATATGCGCTTCCGCAGTTTCCTACAATGGAAGAAACTGCGGTAAAATTTCTAACAGAATACAGGTCCATCATTGGCCTAGCGGTAAAGTCGCTGAACACAAATAATTCGGTCCGAAGTTAGAATCCGGCGAACAGGCCGGCTGCATAAGCACTTTTATGGCCTCTCCTATGTGTAACGTGCATACGAGACAGTTTCCATGAGAAAGTCGGTAGGCAGAGAGCCCTCGAGTCTTTGCTATAATTATACAAATCGACCGGAACATAACATTTGTCATAAAATTGCTTTGAAGATATTTTCTAAGAAATTGCCATGAAATTCCTACTGGGAGAAAAAACAAATCCGCTGTAAATAGGTTTATAAATTTATTTTGGGATAAATATCTGATTAAGATGTTTATACATGTCATAATTAATTTTTGAAATTATCAATATTATTCTTTTCTATCTACAAAACATAACCAAACTACACTGGTGTGCAAAACTTAAGCAACAAGTAAAAATTTAGCAGATAGCCATGAAATTGCAGAAAAGGAGGTCTGGAGATCAGCACAAGGAACACGTAAGTCAGTAGAAACGTCATGCGTATGCAAATATCAGGAACGAAATGTCAGAGGCGATGTGAGCGTACACAAAACGCGTGATGTCGGCGCGCGCAGCTCAACAGTACAATAAAAGGAAGAACGGAGACGCAATACAACATATTCGCTGCAAGTGCCAGTGAGTCAGTTCGTGAAATATGGCTAGAAGAAATGACCCGGACGACTTCACACGTGTAAGAATGATCGGAAAGCTGGAGGAGGGGCGTACAGTCACCAGTGTAGCTGCAGAGTTCGGAATCAACAAAAGTGTCGTTTCGCGCGCTTGGAAAGCGTTCCAAACCACAGGTACAGCTGTTAGAAAGGTTGGTGTTGGCGGCCCGAGGACGACATCTGCAGGCGATGACCGATATATCGTCCTACAGGCGAAAAGAGGCCGACAGCAGTCAGCAAGCGCCATTGCTCAGCAACTCTGTACAGCAACGGGACGACAAGTGTTGCGGTTTACTGTAACCAGACGCCTTCACAAAGGGGACCTATTCGCCCGCCGCCCTGAACGCTGTCTCCCGTTGAAAGTTGGCCACCGTTTACAGTGGTGCAGAGAGCACAAAAACTGGACAACTGATCAATGGAGTCGTGTCCTCTTTACGAATGAGAGTCGGTTCAGTACCAGAAGCGATTCTCAACGCGTTTTGATTTATAGAGAGGTCAGGACTCGGTGTTATCACAGTAACATCAAGGAAAGACACCGTAACAGTGGTCCTGGAGTTTTTGTCTGGGGAGGCATTATGCTGAACGGGCGAACTGAGCTCCACGTTTTCAACAGAGGGTCTGTAACTGGGGATTGCTATTGTGAGGAGGTACTCCTTCCCCGTGTGCGTCTGTTCCGAGGTGCCATTGGCCCACACTTAATTTTTATAGATGACAATACACGGCCACATCGGATTCTTGTTGTTGAGGAGCTACTGGAAAGTGAAGATATCACTCGAATTTATTGGTCAGCGTACTCTCCAGATTTAAATCCCATCGAACATGTGTGGAATGCTTTGAGGAGATGAATTGCAGCACGCTTACATCCTCCGGAGAACAGCCAACAACTCAAACAGATGCTGATTGAGGAATGGGCACTCCTACCTCAAGATATGTTGCACCAGCTGGTTCTGAATATGCGGAGACGGTGCGAAGCAACCATTGCAGTGAGGGGAGGGCATATCCCATATTAAGGAATATCTGCTTGTTGATCTTCCTCTTGGATAGACAATCATGAGTCACGATACTATGCGTTCAATAAAGCTTGCTTTTGTTTGATTCCATACCGTATGCATTGTATTCCTTTTTCAGCTCCGATTCTTTCGTCATCCTTTACGTACATAATACTCTCCTTCATTTCTGCATTTCATGTCTCTCAGTTCATTTCTCGTGCAGTTATGGCAAAAAACCTTGCTGTTGCTTAAGTTTTGCACACCAGTGTATACCATAATGGTTGCATTAATACATAAGTACCCAATTGTTTAGGCAGTTAATAATAAATTTTTAAACTGCGGACTAATGGTTTGGTGTGATTTATGGGATTACGGCAAAGGCTATCTGCCTAAGGGGAGGGGTCCCTTTGTGGAGGATTTTCTAAAAGAAATTGGCTCCTACACAAGGAGAAAATAACGAAAACGGCTATGCGGCCAGCCCGTTCGAATTTAAACTTCGGACCGAACGACCAGTGTTTAGCGACTTTAACTCTCCGCCGCTGGTTAGCTTCTGACTAATGAATTTGATGTAGATTGCTATATGGAAGAAAATATAATAAAATTTCCTGATGTATTTAGAAGTATAATAGTAGTCTAAATATAAAACTTTGACAAACACTAATCAGGTGCGAGAATCAAAACTTCTTGGAGTGAAAAATTCGAAGTTCAATACTGTTACTTATTAGATTGTTTTAAACTAGAGCAAAGTCAAAAGTTTTCCTGTAAACTGTGACGTAATTTCGTACAGGAAACCTGACGTGATACATCGTGGAAGTTTGCAAAGCCCTTTGAACCACATAGCCAGAAGTTGAGGAAAGGACAGAAGTGAATAATATCCGAAAAGCTGGTAGAAAGCATTTTGGCTATAAAAAGAAATATCTGGAGGTAAAATATATTTGAACAACTGAACGAATGAAAAGAAACGAAGACATTCCACTGATCTTAAGTGGCCACACACCCAGCTGCTTAACTTTCAGACAAATAAAAAAGTGTGATTATGAATAAGACTAGATAAAAAAGGGAAGAATTAAAAAATAATGTTTTCTGGGAAGTGAACTACATAAAAACGCACCTTTTGTTTGAATACAGTTTAGAAATACAATGTTTCTTCATTCGTTTGCATTTGCCCGTACTATTCGAAAAAACACGGCATTTCCCAACTATGATTAGAGAATCCTTTTGCGCAGTAGTATATTGGCATAACAGCCAAAATGCGCAAATACACATTTTTGGCGACAATCTTGCTGCAACGATTCGTAGAATACAAAAATCAAATTTTGACCCATTGCTTATATGTAATAAGCATCGAACTAAAACTAAAGGTCGTGTCTTATTGCCATTTCATGAAGAGGTTAAGCTTGGACTTGAATCTATTTACTGTTGTAATGTTTTTCAAACATTGTTTTTTGAGTTAATGAATGTAATCTAATACCAATATTGGATGATTCGATTAGTTTAAGGTTTACCTACACATCATAAAATATTGCAAAAGGCAATAATTCCTTTTTTAACTTCAAAATATTTAGTCTTCATGGGTGTGATGGGATAAATCTCGACTGTCTAAGAAATTCTGCACTGATTTAATATTTTTGAGAAATTATTATAATCAAGGGCCAAGCATTGAGTCCGAAACGAAAAGTCATTTCTGTTATAATCTCGCATTCAGTAATTTGCAAATAGATGCCTTGTATGAAGGACACGAAAATTAATCGAGCGAATCTAATAAATCCGTAAGAAATGAGATAATTTCTTCAATATTAATGTACTGCAGTGAAGAAGGAGGACTAAAAATATGTCTAGTGGCTACCTCTTTCTTATCTTACACCTCGAGTCACAAAAATTTCGTGATAGAATAGAAACAAATAAATTATTAGTTCCCATGTGTATATATCTATATCTATTAAAATCATCGATATCCGTAAGTTTATTAAAATATGAAAGAGATAAAAGTGTTAAGCTTCTAGAGAGTAATTTAGACGTCGGTATGTTAATTGAAAACTTTATATTTTTCCTCTGAAATTCTCAACGGAGTTTTAAACTCTTAAGTTACGATCGTTAAGCAAACTATTTAAGAATTTTCGGAGCGACGCAAAGAAAAATGAAAGTCTCCTATCATTAATTTACCTGTAGAACGTTAATTGCCTTAATTGTGTTTTGGCGGCCTCCGAATAATAATGGCGTTAAACAATGTAACACATAATGAGCGAAGTTTGCGTGCTCAAATTTTGTTAGATACCTTTCACAATATTGGCAACAGGCAAAAACTTGTTTAGGATCTATAAAATGACGTTGATGTCTAAATTGATTTAAACGTTTTGTATCTTCCCATTATTTATTAAAATAATCTAATTCTAAGCTGTATAAGTTAACACTACTCTCTTCAAATGTTTTTCAAATAGAAGATGACTTGCTTAGAAGGTACAAAAGATGGGCTTAATACATATTTCTTAGAAGTTTGCTGAAAATTTTCACGGACGTTACTGAATAATAATTTTTAACCCGTTATCTTCTGAGAAGAGTACGGTTAAATTAATCATCCGAACATTAATTTATTAGTTTTTATTTAAAAACATACAAATTCACTTTTTCTTAACTTAAGTTAATAAGGCCGAGTCTCTGCACTTCAACAATAACGGAACATCAGTATGACAACAATGAATGAGTCGTCTAGTCATTAGAGACTTAGATCTGTACAGTAAGATAAATCTAGTAATAAATCTTCAGATTAAGTTATAAATTGAAGATTAACAACGTCGATAGTTATAATTTAGAAATATATTTGAATATGATAAATTTCAAAACAAAGAGATGCGCGCACACAACTCAACGTCTCATTCGTCGCATCGATAACATGATTTATTTTTGCAAACAACATATCGTCACAATTTTTCTGCAGATATACATGGAGAAGGATATTATTTTCCAATGAGTCTTCTTTCATTATTACCATAGTCTATTGAACGTCCCTTTCTAATCTCGTAATGTTTTGACATTATATGCTCGATAAAATTTAATTCAACTGTGCCATGCATGGGTAGAACCAATTTCAATTACATAAACAGCACAGGAAGAAGAAGCGAGACATAGAAGAACCTTAACAAGTGAAACCTAGTGAAACCCAATTAAAAATCAATCGCATTAACTGTACAGTTCCGTCCAAATTTTGATGGAGTACACCCTTGAGAACGGATTCGTGGGTCTCCTGCTGCTCTTCTCTTACCACCATGTAACCCGAGATAACTTACGGCTTACCAGTTTTTTCTTAATGCCTCCATGCCGCAAGACCCTATACACTTACATACATTCTTGCTTTCTCCGTGATTCGAGCCCGACCCTATGATACTATGGCTACCTTTATTAACCACAACAGGGATCAAACAGATCAACTTATATAAACAACAGAAATTCTGTAGGCACATATCTATCATACGAAAAAATAATTCTTAAAACATTTCGTACTTTTCCTCATTGATCCAATTGTGCGTACAGAGTGTGACACGTTTGACGGATGTCGCATATATCAGCCGCAACAGTGCGAAGCATTCAATGGATGTCGGATATAACCGACGAAAGGCAATGCGAAGATTTAGCGGATGCAGTGTATAATCAATCGGAGGTGGTAATGAAAAAATTAGAGTAGTAAAGTAGCAGTTTTAAGGATCTGTTAATTCAGACTTATAAATATTTTTTTTAAATTAGTATTGTTTGTTTATACGAAAAATAAATATTTAAGCTCTTATTTCCAGAATAAGCCTGATTTCAAAGAAAACTCACATGAATAATATATATACTTTTTGTTATAAACAATCTGAAATTTGGAGCCGCCGCTAAATCATGCAAGTGTATTTTTTCCAATACATCAGGACAATACACGCCAAGCTATTTTCTGTATAAACCTATGCACACCAATTTTACCTTTCGTTTAATTTCTATGTAATGTTTGAACGAAATTTCGTTTGAACTCGCATTATATATTTAACACTCTTTGGGTTTGCAAATTGCAACAAGTAACTAGCTTCGCTTCCCCCCTATTGGGTGAATTGAATTTTTGATGTCACCCCACTCTACACTAGAAGTCATGCCTAGAGATTAAAAAAAAAGAAAAGATCTTAAATTAGTCACGGATGTCACATTTGTCTGCTTTTTCAAGTCACTTTTTTGTTTTATGGCATTTTAAAAGCAGTAATTAATTTTATGCTTAAATGCATAATCTTTTAGCAAGAAACAAGACATCAATCAGAAACTTTCGCAAGAGACTAAGTACTATATATATATACAAATAATGTGATAATTTTTTTTTTCCTTTCAGAAAGGATTCAATTGAATTAATTATTTATGGCAAATAAGAAGGGCTATCTTCCTTAATGGAGGAGATCTTAATGGAAGATATTTTGTTAAAAATGGGCCTCATATTTAAATTACACACAATGGGAAAGGATGTCCGTTCACTAAACTAATACGAGTTACTAGTAATCGTTCACTTTAGCGGATCGACTGCCACTCTGTCTTTCATAAATTTTATTCACCTTTCGGAGAACAGGTGTAGCCACGCGGCATTAACTACTAACCACTTCACCGTCTCCTACGAAATAGACTAGTCAATTTGAAACTTTGCGTCAGGTGAGCTACGCACATACTTCTCGGGGTTAAATGTGGCCCGTATAGTTACTCCTGAGAGAGACCCATCTCTTCGTATTTTCCAACCACTCTAGAATGTAGCGAAAATTAAAAGAGGTGACTGAGGGCTTAATTGGTCATGCTGTCTCCACAGCGCGGTTGTATCAGGATAATACGAAGCAAAATTCACTTCAAAAGACTGGACATAGGAAGGCACTTTTGTACCGCTTTCAGCTGGCATTACAATGGCATTATTGTTCATTTGAAAGCATATCTTTAGAGAATCGTCTTTGTTAAGTTTTATGTAAATGACTAGCAAACAAAAAATATTTTTTTTCCTGGGTAAGGAGACGAATAGACGATTTTCTAACAGTTCTAAAGCGTGTTTCAGATGCAAAACTTTTTTCTTTTGGAGGAAAAAGGTATCAAATATTTGAATTTTATAGGACGTGTAAGTGGTTCAGCTCAGACCCAACTTTGATGGAGAACATCCCGGGGAAGGTCGTTCGAGGATCTTCA
>KK121642.1:81802-107902 GCA_000611955.2 Stegodyphus mimosarum | reverse complement strand
ATATAAGCAAAAGGTTTTTATTAAAAAAGGGTAAAAGTGGAGTTTAATATGCACATTTACAGTTAATTTTCCTGTGAAGACTTAATCATTTAGAATCTCGAATAAAGTGGCAACTTAAGGTAGTACAAGTGAACATTGGGCAAAATGGAAATCTGAAAGCAACATAAAAATGAAAAATATTTTTAAAAAGTTATATTGATCTCCTAAGTTCAACGCTTCAGACAGAACTTATCAAAGGAAAAGTGTTTTGAAACCTTGTACCAAGTTGATCAATCAGTTTCAAATGTATGTTTCGTTCCTCTGAGACATTTGAGATTAATGCGGGAAAAATTCGAAATATATTTTCAATTTGGAGTCCCTCGCTTAGAGTCTCTCAAATTCTCATATCTTTTTCCTATATTCGCAACAAATAAATTATATATATATACATAATTTATTTACTAATGAAGTAAATATTAAGCAATTTATTGCGATTTATTAATATATTTAATTTAATTCAATCTCAACATTGATATATATATATATATATATATATATATCTGTGTGTAATAAATTAATAGGTGACTCCTATTAATTGTAATAAATTTAGGATGTGTGGGAGGAAGATACCATTTATTTTTTAGCAATGGCCGAAATAGTTATGCATGTGGTTGGCATACAGATGGAATGAGTATTAGAAAAAGAAACTTTCAGTCGTTGGCATAGACAAAAATGCACAGATTTATTTTTTTGTTGAATAATTCTGAGCACTCATATTCTCGTGTCACTGTGAATGACATAAGCACCGTACAATTTTCGTAGCATATAACATTCATTTTGTCAGACAAAGGACGAAGCGTAGCAGGAAAGCATACATCTTATCACAGCAGAGCGAAGTAGAAAAAAGGGCTGAGCAATAATGCCAAATTAAAGTTAAAACTTTGTGTTACGTATTTTATATCTTACTTATATTGTAAGGTTTTAGTTTAAACTAACAAAGTTTTATTTTAATTTTTTCTTTCCTGTAAGTTCTTATTTCAACCTCCCGTTAGAATGAGCGCGCGTTTGAGCTTTATGCTAATTTGAATTGGAGCCAAGTTTTGGTATTTAAAGGTTAGCGAGGAACTTCTCAGTGTGAGAAAGCTTTTAGTCTCAGATCACTGCGGCTCTGTTCGACGTCCACCAGACTAGCTAGTATTTAAATTCTAAGCCTTAGCGCTGTTACGCTATTACTTATTGAATTAACCTAAGTGCGTAAGTATTAGCTAAATCTTGCTACGCACCATTGATCGTTTTGCATAGAGGCCAACCTCGCGTTTATAGCTCTGTGAGCAACAACTACTTAATTTCTGCTTAACTTTATTTTAAATTATTTGATTGTTCAAGTTAGACCCAAGTGCGGTCATTATTTTCTGTTATCCCTCCCGAGTTGGGAAGTGGCTGTAAATAATAGCGGTTTAATAAAAGAGGATTTTAAATCCTTCTTACGTGCAGTTATTCTACCACTTAACCACAGTACTCTACCACAGAACATAGCTGCATACAGCTCCCTGTTCAAGATCAGGACTTTAAATACCTCACGAATATGTTCGCCAAAAGTATGTATCGAACACTCAGTCATGACAGTATTTACCTTACACATTGAAGAAATCACCAAAATGTTTGTGTTGCCAATCCATCACAAAATTTGAACCTAGTTCAAACCACCTATATTAGCCGCTGATGAGCCAGAAACGAGTTGGTTATAAAAAATGCGTTCGCAGTTTCTTCAAGATTCGAAGAGTAACGGTACCGTTTAATGCTATCTTACGTTGCCGAAATCGTTATTTAATGGCATTTTAAATTATAAGTCAAAGCATATTTATGCAAAGCAGACACTGAAAGGATAACTTTAATCTACACTGGGCAAGAATATTAGGAAAAAAAATTCTGAAAGGTTTCAGATTTTAAATTGCGTCCAAAAGCGCGTTTCTTTAACATTTTGTGTGTTACCTTTATTTATTAAACTAGTGGAAATACCTATGGCAGTTAAGTTAGATTGGGAGTAATGTATCTGACAAAAAGAGAACGATACCACTGTAATCCTTTTCTAATAAAAAGTAAGATTCATAGTTATACATTTTTCAGTCTGATGCGGTATGGAACCCATATAAAAAATTTCGATACGAAAAGAAACTAATTCTCTGTTATTATATCAGAAACAATGGCACGCCGTTTTTAATTATTTCCGTTTTTCTAATCAAATGCTCGTAAAAGCTAAAGTTCCATCCAATATTTGACTTATATTCAATTTTAGTCGATTAAATGTAACAAAAATGTGATCATAATTGATCAAAAATCAATAACGCGACAAACACATATTCTGCCTTATAGATATAGGTTTTGTAAAACTTATAAATTTTTGTATAACAAACTCTATAATTTGAAAGCGAGCAGTAGTAACATTTTACCAAATTTTTATCTCCGACTCGCAGGACTGTTGCCACTCGGAAAAATGAGTGGGAAAATTAATGTTTTAGGAGTTTTTAATTAATATCTCGGTTGATTAAAGTCGTACGCAGTCGAAATGGCATCCCGCGAATTTTTGGATTTGGGAATAATGTATTTAGTGTTTGGCAATATTATTTTTATTTCATCGTAAAAATTCGAAATTTTTTATTAACAAACTCTATGATTTGAAAGCGAGCAGTGGCAACTCTTTTGGAAATAAAGCAGGTTTTCATCTCCAGCTTGCGAGACTGTTGCCACTCGGAAATATGAGGGCGAAATGATCGTTTTTCCGAGTTTTTAATTAATATCTGTGATTTTACCTACTTTTTTTTTTTTTTTTTTTTTTTTTTTTTTTTTTGAAAATGTGGACGTAGGCATTTTGCAGGACCCAGAAAAGAATTGTGGAAAGTTTGGTGACGATAGCTGCAGTAGTGACTGAGTTATTATAGGACAAACCAATAGACTTCTTCTTATATATAAAGAGAGAGATATTATGTTCTTCGCGCTTAAACCATAAAATTCAGTTCAAGAGCAATATCGCAAAATAATTTTAAACTGAGCACATATCTTTAGAATTAACTATAAACAGTTCCTCGCTCTGTAGATAAAAAGATTCTTTTTTCCCGTTGTGTGTTGCCATTGCTCGCTTTTAAATCCTTGAGTTTGTTCATCAAAAATTCGTTAAAGTTTTACAAAATATGAAATAGATAATAAAACAAATTCCATATTTCGGCTTCCGCATGCGCATATTCGGGTCGAAACGTACGTTCTTCAAAATTGGATGGCTCTAGGCACCGTTGTTTTAGTACAATGAGAGAAATGTATATACAGTTATGCAGATTCTTCATTATTTAATTTCTTTAAATAACGATAATGTTTGGTGGCGATAATGTTTGGTGGCAACAGTTTGAAAAGTGAATCGGACATTTATAGTGAATCAGAGCAAAATGCCAAAATGAAAACAATAGTCCTTCAGAGACAAAGCCCCTTTGGACTTAAAAAAAAAAAAAAATCTGAAATGTTTCAGATTTTAAATTACGTCCAAAGGGACGTTTATTTAACATTCTGTGTGTTACCTTTATTTGTTAAATACCATGTTCTTCGCACTTAAACCATAAAATTCAGTTCAACAGCAATATCGCAAAATAATTTTAAATTGAGCATATCTTTAGAAATTTCGGTACACGCTCTCACGCGCTGGAGATAAAAATGTTTTTCTGTACAACGTTGGTATTGCTGGCTTTGAAATCTTTGAGTTTGTTAATGAAAAATTCGTTAAAGTTTTAGAGAATATTGTTACGAATTTCACATTTATTTGGCTATTTATTTAGAACTGTAATTAAAATTCCTTTTTATTTTCCCGTGCAACGCACGCAGACGATTTTTGAAGAGAAAGCTACGTCATAAAAAAAATAATAACATGCATACATTTATGCAGATTTTTCATTTTTTAAACTTTAATGCAGAGCGATAACATTTAGTGGCAACAATTTGAAAAGTGAATCGGGCATTCAGAGTGAATCAACGCAAAATCGCAAAACGAAAGTAATAGTCCTTCGGGACTAAATCCCTTTGGACTAAAAAAAAAAAAAATTCGATTTCGATTTCGAACAAAATAATATTTACTCTGCATTTTAGAATAAATTACAAATAAAAAATTTATTCTGTATTCGGAAAAGTGCAAGAAATTTTGTAGACTTTT
This sequence comes from Stegodyphus mimosarum, assembly GCA_000611955.2. Taxonomy (NCBI): domain Eukaryota; kingdom Metazoa; phylum Arthropoda; class Arachnida; order Araneae; family Eresidae; genus Stegodyphus; species Stegodyphus mimosarum. Next base: position 103,731 of record KK121642.1, on the reverse strand, counting down.
CAGTGACTAGTGGTTCACAGTTTATTTTACCATTTATTCCTAATGCATATATCTATTTTATTTCCTTCTGAATTAAATATATTGTATTCTCAATACAGTTATAAAATTTTAAATACGTCATCTCAGTTTTGCGTGCTTCAAAACCTTTTCAAACTCTTCTCTAAAGGGAAATTGACATTAAACCAAATAGGATGAATTTTATTATTTATTCACACCAAGCAGAGTTGTTTTAGAAGGAATTCTCTAGCGTATTGAGTCATTGTAGCTTCATTTTTTTTTCAAAGTTATTTTGATAGTTTTCACACACAGTCTTTGAATCTCACTACTGCAATTCAAAGCCACAAAATTCTTGTTTTAAAACTTTATTTAAAAAAAACGAAAATAATTCATTTATGTATATTGTTTATTCTAATCTAATAAAACTATTTTCAAATGAAGCCCTCTTACTGCTGTACCACTACAGATCCATTTCAAAATTGCTTTGATATTTTTCATGAATGACTTTTAAATCACATATACCGTACCTGTATAATACCTGTGGCATAGTATTACAAGCGCAGTTTTCCACTGAGCATGTAATATGAATAAATATTCTGAAGGTGTAAACCCATCATATCTATGCTATTTTAAAATATATCTAATGCCTTCTCCCCAGAAATGCTCTGCATTGTTCAACTGGAAATTCATGGCCACCCATTAGAGCCTGTTTAGCATTTCAATTATGGAAGCTGCATCGCGTTATGCCACCACGTGCGGTGTAGACTTACAAAGACGCTCCTCTTTAATGGGATCCGACTCAAATTGATGGCATTCAACCTTTTCGAGTGGACAGACAGATAGGAATCGGCTATCTCCGTCCGATGTGGTTATTTCCCGAACAAAGCCAACGGGATCTTATTGGCCAAAGCAAGCACAAAGCAATCCGCCCCCTTGATGAAAAGTATCCTTTTGTCGGTGGAGATTCGTTTGTATGTTTTCCTCTCAGTGAGCTGGCTTCGAATTGTGATGACTATTTCCAAGATCTGGTGCTGCACACAATCGCAGCTGGAAAGGAAATGAGGAATAGTTGCGTTCTTTTGTAGAAAAGTTAATTCTATACCAGCTTCTTTGGCTCCAGAAAAACTTATGAAGTCTTGAGTACATAGAAGGCGCATATTAACTTAATAATATGCGCATATAAATGCTTATTAATTCATATAAGCTATCGCTTAGCGTCAACAACTAATTCATGCTAGTGTCCTTAACTAATTCATACAATAATGAAGTTTGCTGAGAGGTGAAGAAATTTGAATTTGTTTTTATTCAGGTTAGCAATTTCAAACTTACTACTGCTATTTCCATTATAATGTTTGTCAAACGAGTTTTAAACAGATAAAATTTAGGGAAAATTATAATTACCTATGTAACTTTCGATTCTGTCTGCACTAATTGATTTCGATCGTGAAGGAGATGCCGTCTTCGCAAATAATTTCATGATTGCTTTAAAAATTCATTTTTGAGTGCTTTCGAACGAATGTTAATTAATTTGTTAGGTCCTTTTTTTTTCCTATATTTGGTTTGTATAGGTAGACACGAACAGGTTTAAAGAATTTTCGCTTTCACTCTCTTATGAATGGTGGCTCATCTGTGTTTAGTTAGAGGCTAGAATTTTCAGCTTAATTCATTATAGGTGAAAACAGAGTGGTAAAAATATCGCAGACGAAAATGTCGTGGAGAAAATTACACAAGACTAAAACGTCACAGTACAAAACTTTGTAGGAGAAAAGATGGCAAAGAGAAAATATCTCAGTTCTTAAACATGGTGGCATAAAACATCGTTGACGATAATAAAATGGTTCAAAAACATCTCAGGTTTGAAGCATCATCGTAGAAAATATCGTGGTAAAAAAATAAACAGCATGCAAATCATCACATGACAATAAAATCGCAAACATGTGAGTTTCAGGCTATAAAGCTTGTAAATTTATATTCGCATAACAATTTATGAGCGCAAGAAGGATTGAGGAATTTTTTTACCTCTAAATTTCGTACTTTTGAATCAACTAAAAATTTTCATTAAAAAAGCAAGAAATAAACTTAAGCCTTTAAAACCTGAAAATAAATAGAAAATTAATGCTACGTATACGTGTGGCTACGTGATGTTGGCTACGTTAACAGAATTTTTAACTTATGAAGTTAACTATTAAAATGCATTATTTAATTAATGTTTTTTATAAAGTCGTATTGACAAGTTTTCATGAAAAGGATATTCTAAAAGAATTCAAAAGATGAAAAACTACGTAAGGTTGCCTATATTAAAATTATTTAATTAATTATCAAAATGTTCTTTCATTGTTGTTAATCTGATAATAATTTAATAAAAGCCAAGTCTTGCTCTATTTTAGTTTATTCGTCTTCATAAACTGTGATAAATTTCATGTACAAAGTGCAGTGAATCATTTGGATGCCTCATTAGCTATGATGAAATATGTCAGGGAGAAGTTATATAATATTTTAGTAAGAGATTTTATAGTATTGGATTATTGAATCATTTGAATGTTGGCTCGTTAGCTATGGCGAAAATGTCAGGGAGAAGTTATATAATATTTTAGTAAGAGATTTTATAGTATTGGATTATTGCAAAGTGCATTAAGATTATCTGCCTAGGAAAGGAATACATTTCTGAAGGATGTTCTTACAGGAAAACTAACGAAAATCTTTTGCAGCTGGGTCGAACTACAACGACTTTACTAGGAAACATTAACGGAAACTAGTCTGATTTTACGTCAGTCATTAAGAAGACTTAAATTTCCATACATTGAGATTATTTAAGAACAGGAATTTTGGTATATTTGCTGAAATCTTATCAAACAATTTGCTCAGATATCCTTTACTAATATGGGACAAAGGGGCAAGACAATCTCTAACTGCCTTTATGTCATAGCATGAACTGCACCGTAAAAGTGATATTTACTTTATATATTTCTTGTACAGACAGTGTGCTAACTCTCTCTGTATATCAAATTCATTTACAATTATCAGCCTTTTAACCGGCGTAATACCGGAGACTAAACCCAAAATTAACTCAACATCATGATTAATTCAGTTAATTCAACACAATTAAAAAAGAAGATGAATCTATGTTATAAAAAAATTTAAAAATTATTAACAATTTACCTACATTCAAACAGTTTAGCCTTGAGTATTATTTCAGTTTATCTAATAAATTAAGTTAGTGTTCTTTAAAAAAGAAAAAAAAAACGCTACTGTAAATAATGAAAAAATGCACATCATTAGTAAGGAAAATCGAAATTATAAATGGCATTAAAAATGAATTATACAAGAGTTGAAAGAATCATACTTGACTCCAAATCCGTGTAAAAATGTCGGTCAAACATTTTGTTTTTTATAGTGCAATGCTTATGTGCTATGAAATTACATGCTATTGTGCATAATCATTTCCGAAATGCTAAGATATCACGTAGTATCAGTGCTACTATCCCGTTCAATACTCTTTTGTATTTTTTGTAAATTTTTCTATTTTGTGCTGACGACTTACGATATAATTTTTCCATCGTTCCTCAGTAATCATGCTTCCCTGGGTGGAGCACTGGTAGTTTGACTCAGTCTGTTATCTCGATGAAAGTGTTGGCTGCGTAGGGTTTTTCATGTTTTTATGCTTGTGCAAGGTGGATACTAGCGATTTGCCCTTAAAACATCCTCCAGGAAGACAACCATCCGGACAACCCTTCAATTGTATTTCCTTAATCAATTAACCAAACCAAACCTGACATCAATGAGCTTAGAAGGAGGAATTAGCTTGCAGTCGTCGTAACTGAGCGTAAAGGCTTACACATGAAGATAACAAAATATGAAGAATTTCCAGTCTTTATTTTCATACATATAAAGTCATCTCCATAGATGTTTATCCAATCATAGTGAAATCCGATAGATTTCTATGATTCAGTCACAATGAAAGATGAAAAATTGATATTTACATTGATTCTTAAAATTAAGACGCAGGAACTTTAGAGGAGGAAGCAAAGCGAGGAGTTATTAGCAAGGTAGAAGCTAATTAGCTCGTCAAAGTATTTATACCACAGTAGATACGATTCTAGAGACAAGCTGTGATTGTTTGTATTAGTTTTGGTTTGCACTTTTCAGGCAGCATTACGTACGGTAAAAAAAATCTCGAATTCGGGAAAACAGATGAATTTAGGTGAGATCACCAAATTTAGAATCTTAATTTTAAGATCGCCAATTAGTTTTTAAAGCAGCTATCATATTTTCTTATATCTTACATGTATATATAGAGAAAAATTTAAACAACAGATAAGATAAAGAAAACAAAAATCGCCACAACTTTCTGGTTCAATAGGTGTAAATACAGTCATGTTTGTGGAAGTTGCAACAAGATGTAGGAATAATCAGATCGGAAAGAAATATATACCACAAACTTGTAATGATAACCAACTAAGTGCTTATATTTTCAGACCGCAAAAACTTCATTAATTGCATAATATTTCTTGAAGCTGCCTACATCGGTAATAAGAATTTCTGTACATTAGAATCAAATCAAAAAGAAATTGAATGTGTTCTTGGCATTACCCACCAAGCTGCTTCGAACCGATTTTTCAGTTCATTGCTTCTGACTACTAGTAGGTTGCAGTAGCTATGATTGCAGGCCACAGATAAGACATTTGGCAAATATGTAAACCAGAAAAGAAGTGGTATCTATTGTGTTAAGAAAGAGATTTAAATATTATGGACAATATGTGACTGGACATCTTCTTAGTAGACTATAGCAGTAAAGGTGCGCTAAGGAAAAGGTATGTCACCACTGTCTACGTCTTCCGAAATAAAATCATTATTGCTCAGGAAATATGCAATTCATAACAGTCTGTAACATATATGATAAGTAATGGAGTGGAGTATGGAGTAATGGAGTATGGAGCTCCACGTCATCAAACCAGGCGTTCATACTGTACGACGCTGTAAGATGCAAGTTGGAAAGTTGTGTACAAACCATAACACTACCATATATATACGTGATAATAACTTTGGTTCATATAAAAACGAGCTTTGCCAGAAAATACGACTGTTGCCGATCTTCGTGCAGTTCTCTAAGTTCATACGGCTATTGTAGTCTGAGACATTAATGGCTCACAGTCAAGAATATCTTTGTAAGCAAAAGGAACACTTGAAAACAATTTTGTGAGCTACAGATCTCACTTTATCGTGATGTCATAACTATAACAATTCAGTAGGAAAGTACGAGTAGGAAGCTATACAATTCGTTACTACCGTGTGAATAATATGTTTGATATCTCCTATTGTTGTCGCATTTCGTAATCCACTGGCAAAATTTCGCATCATTCATTCATCTTCAGTATGATTTTCCTCTCTATAATTTTCTCTGAAACTTGCGTATCCTAAGTTATGTCGGTAAACTAAGATGACAGTTAGAGAATTTAAGTAGCAGAAATAATTATGCTGAAAGATTTTTAAGAATTCGCAAGTTTCCCGGCAAGGGCAGAATCTGAGTGTATGTCATGGATGTGGAATGCTTTATCAATTGTCACAAAAAAAAGTCTCATGTTATAAAGTATTTCTCTCGCCTTATTTGCATGCCTTCGTGGTGTAGTGGTCAGCACACTCGACGCGTAACCGAGTAGTCCGTGGTTCGAATCCCGGCGAACGCGTTGCTCATTTTTCATGTCTCCTGCTTCGAAGTAACCTAATGTCTCTACACTGTGATAATTTCAAGAATTCGAATTTGCGAGCGTTGACTGACTCACTCGAATACCGTAGTATCCTTCCATAACATTTGCTATGCGTTATGAGGATGTAAGACTTATTGTCATGGCTTTTTTGAGCCCACTGTGCTGATGTGCTTGATTTTTTGGGCTGTTGGTCTGCATTTTAATGTGATTACTCGTAATGTATTTTATTTAAAGCATTCTTTTTAAGTATTAAACTTGAAAATATAAATTTAAAATAAACGATGTTCAGAAAGATCCAAATTTTTAAAAATTAGTACATCGTAGCATGGGTTATTATCATTTTATGGTAGATTAACACTGTTCAAATTTTTAAATCAAAATTTGAAGCTAAAAGTATTTTTCAAAATTCTTCTCCTCTCCAAATAACCGTAAACATGCTTCTCAAATTTTGTCCGAAATAGTCCAGCAAATTCGTCTTTTAACAATTTCGCCATTGAGACCATTCAGGTTTTTCATCAACGAGAGTGTGCATTATAGAGGTATTCTTCGCATATATAACTATTTTGATCTAGAATGTAATATTTTCACACTGATAATGAAATAAGCTTGTCAAGTAAATTTATAATAAGTAACTCAAATATTTAACAGAATAGAGCACTGTTGTTTAAATATTTTCTACCTGGTCAACACAGCTCACTACCATTCATCTAGTTTCGATATGAATTAAGTCTTTTCTGTTGCAAATTATTTCAAATTATGAATGAAAAAAAAGATAATAAGTTTGGAATATTTGCAGCAACTTATAAACTTAGGTGTAAGATAAATACTTGTAATAACGGTAAAATTTTAAAGTTCTGAGATAATTTATAATTTTTCAGAAATAAGAAACTAAAAGTTTTCTATGTGACATGGTTGAGATATCGCAAGTTTTTTGGAGCGGAATATAGGAAAACTTATCTGTATTCTCACCGAAGATTGAACTTGGATATTCAGACTACAGGATTAACATACCGAAAGCTGCATTACAAGAATATTTATTCTTGATTATTATTATTACTAGTATACTCAAGATTTCAACATCACCATTGCTAAATTTATTTTAAATATTGGTGAAAATATCAAGGTATAACAGGCGATCAGCAATCTTTTTAAATCATAAAACGCCTGTTACTGCTGAAGTTTGCAAGTTTCAATTTTATTGGTAAAATATTAAGGTTAATTTTTAAAGAATTTTGTCAAGTAAACTATTGAGGAGACATAGAAAGCATTAACTAAAAAAAAAGAATATCTTGTACACAATTTTGAATTTATATTGAATACAACTAATCAGAGTTATCAGATCATACGTTAAATAAAGATATATTAACAGAGGATTTACTAGTATATTAGAGAAAAAAATATCTTAGCTATTTGATTTCCAAAAATGTTGTATTGATTTTTAGGTTATGACTTTGGAGGTTTCCCTCAATTAAATTTATAAAAATGAAACAGGAAGTTGCCAGGACAAGAAACAGAGTTCGTCAGTGCCAAAATATTTTGAGCTTTAATTTAATTTACACTTTTTCATCATTTTACAGTTTTTTACATTTTTTTCATCATTTTAATAAAACTTGAGCTAGTGAGATGAAATGATTCTAGTCTCAGAACTTTGGAAATCTCTGTTAGATAACTGACACTGAGTTTTTAATAGCTGTTACCGGTAATATGTATTTACCCTGTAGAAAAGCGGGCTTTCTGTAGCATTTCTGGGCATTTTATTGGATGACTGGCCTTTTTAAGCAAGGTATGGAATATAAGAATTGTTATATACTTACCCTAGGCATTTTATATAATACCTAGCTATTCTATGGAAATGATAAATGCTATTTACGCAAAGTAATGAAAGAAGATCTTGGCAAAATTATTATTTAAAATACATGCATTTTTCAAAAATAAAAGTGTTGTTTTGAAAAAATAATGAAACAGTGTCACTGAAAAACTCATATTCAAAATACGTAAAGAAGAATATCGTTTGCAAAATACAAAATTTATGCCTTTCATTTAAGGAAACAATATATAGAATTATAGAATGAATGTATTAACTGCATGGAATTATAAAATGAATGTATTATTTATGCAACAATAGAATGAATGTATTATTTATGCAACAATAGAATGAATGTATTAAATTTATAGATTATGTATGAATGTATTAAATTTATGGATTATGTATGAATGTATTAAATGTATGGATTATGTATGAATGTATGGATGTTCGAAGCGAAATGAGATATGTTCCATACTTTGTCTGTTTGTTATTTGGATTCGCTAAAATGCCTAGGAAATGTACCGAATCTTACTCATTTCATACATAGTCGACCAATTTTCGGCATTTTATGAAATACCTAGGCATTCTATAGAATGCTATCTTTCATACGTTGCCAGTGACGTATCGATTGGAAGTCTTAAATACACTCTATCAAATTTATGAACTATTCGATTTTTTTTTTCTAACTGCCATATGTTTTTCGCTTAAATAACAAATCCACCTTTGTGTCTCCACGTGGGAGAGCAGCTGAAGCTGCATTACTCGTACAGCAGAAAGTTCCTCGTGAATTTTGTGGCGTTTCTCTTTTCACGACATCCCCACCCCAGCACCCCATCGAGGCGGCCATTAATCAATCAAACATCCTCACGCTGAGTGGCTATTACGCATTAATTAAATATTTAACGGTACCATCACTGTAGGCGAGAATACGAGGGAACAGCGACATATTGTGTTTGCAAAAACCAATAAAACTGAACTTAGGATGAAGAACATTACGCAGCTATCGTAAAATAACTGCGAAAATATGTTAAGTTCTGTTGCTTCAGAACTTCAGCAGTTGTAATTATCTTTAATATTATAGTAGTTTACTAAAGCACTGGTCTTAAACTGGAGGCCCGCAAACCACATGCGGTCCCCGAAGCAATTTTATGAGGCGCGCCAATACGCAGGTTTATTAGCTTGAAGACGCAGGTTTTATTAGCTTTACTTCGTATTTGTCAAAAAATAAATAAGCTCAGTTATGAATTTTAGCACAAAGAGTTTGTTTGGATTGCATTTATATGTGAAGAGTGTTTTTTCGCAGTTGAATATGAATAAAAAAACAACCAGTTTTGAAGGTAATTTTTAGTAATTTCCCTCCAAGGTTATTAGAACTGTAATACCATCAAGAATTAAGCTGTAGCAAGAAATAAAAAAGTTTCTAATTATTTGCGTACAAATATATGTGTTTTTATTTATGCGTTGAAGAAAAATTTACTAAAAAAGAGGAAGAGATTAAATTATCATTATTTATTCTCATGTTTTTCCACATACTTCGAAACTCTGTAAACTTCTAAAATTTGCATAATTTGTGTATTTTTAGTTTAAACTGAAGTAAATCATTTAATAATTAACTAAACATGTTGGAATTATTTGAAAGAAACGTCACTCTAAAAATTAAATTTTGGCTGTCAAAGCTTTAATTACAAAAGTGTTGCAACAAAAATGTCTTGTTGGTACCAAACTTTAGATTTTTGATGCAAAATAAATATAATTTTGAATTTTTTTCCTTTGCGGTATTATTATTATTATTATTTATGCATGTCATGATAAAATAAGCGAAATTTGAAATTTTTCTATAATATTTATTTTTTTGATAATGAAGTTTTTTTTTATTCTGCTTTTAAAAAAAATCTCTCTCGTCAGCGGTTTTCAGGTGGTACATTCTGCCAGCATTTAGTTTCAGATCAGTATATTGAAGCATTATTAGGAACTCAAAAGAACAAATGTAATAAGCAAGGAAGTCCTTTTTCCTTTTCGTGCAAAATGTGCTTTACTTCACTTTCTTATCTCACATTTTTCACAACCTATGTGCACTAACTTTCCTAAATTTATATATCCATCAAATATGCAGTAACTTTAAAGGTATAATTCTCCTTGCACAGAATAGTTAAATGTATCGTAAAATGTTTTTTCCATGAAGTTATCGCATTTGTCCGATCATATTCTAGCGGCGTAAGTGATGCCACATGACCCGTTAGCAAAGTGAAACATTCATTGATCGAATACCGGTGTCTTTCGAATGAAAATGTGTTGGATGATAATTTGTCATCATATGGATTTGGTGGACTGGGCATCGTGTTTTTTTCCATGAGTCTTTTAAGTGAGAAAAGGTATAAGGAAGCAAATCCAGTTATCAAATTGAAATCTAAGAGAATCAAAACTCGGTGATGATATGACTTTTATTTTATGTTTCTCGCAGCGAAAAACTTAAAGACATACGAAATCACAAAGTAATAGTTATGCTAATCAACGCATTTTTTCCGCGAAAACATATTTATGAATATTATGAATTTGTCGAAGTTTAGTGCCATTCTGAAATCAGAATTTCTTCATCTGACATCAATTTGCGCTAACAGAGTTTCAAGAAAAATTATTTGCTCGACTCGAACCGTCGGTTTAGACTTGTCCTCAAACCTGCAATACACATCGCCACCATTCAGCACTACAAAAATACTACAAAATCTAATATTAAGATATTACCACTAACATTAATAACATTAACATTTCATTTAATATGTTATCTAGGTGGTGTGAATGATTTAAGTACTCAACGAAGAAAGATAAAATTGCATAGCTTTTGCAAAGATAGTAAGAATCTATACGCTTATTTTCTAAAAATGATTATCTTGCGCTGTTCAGTCACGTAAACTCATTGTTTGAAGTTTGGAACGCAACATATAACTTAAAGAATCGGTGTTTCTCAAAGAATTTTCTAAAGTGATTAAACAAGAAAATGCACTTTGTATTTCAAAAAAGAGTATAGCTTTAAAAAATTATAATTTAAATTAAAATTTAAAACTTCAACATATCATAAAAGCTAAAAAATAAATATTCTATACCAATTAGTTTATGTATATTACTAGAAACGTGTTTTGTTAAATACAACAAAGTTATGAATGTTCATAAAACTCACGAGTTTGATATATTACTTACAAAATGCATTTTAAATTATATCAAAATATATAAAAAATTATTTAAATTAATAAGGAGAACAATTATCGGTTTTTAATTGTTCAATTTCTTATTCAATAACAGAGTAATTGATGCAAAAGGTAATTTAAATATACTATGTTTTGCTGAATGGCAGGTTCTATGAGCCGACTTAGTGCGACAATGCTCTTAGTTACGCTTGATGGCAACACATTTCTTTTAAACCACTCGATTTTTTAATCAGTCCAGATTAATTGAATTTGAAAGATAAATTAAATATCTCAACACTAAGAATCTGGTATTTAACATTGAAGTAAAATGCTTCATTTAGTGAGAACACTTGTCAAGGGCTGTGTTTAGATTCTTCCTGTTTTTTTCGTCCTTACGCTTCCAAGGCTTGATCAAGCTTTGAAGTCTAAGGTTTTTATTTTATTTGATTTCTTTGACATGAGTGTATATATTAAATAAAAATAATGCAAATTCTTCGAGGTTGAAAAATATTTTCCATTTCCAAGGAAAGTGAGTATTCAGCACTGCCGGTTGCTATACCGGGTATTGAAAGAATATTTTAAAATTCTGAACTCTGGTGTTGTTCCGTATTCTTAACCACTGTGCAGCAAGATTCTTGAAGTGTTCCGCCAGTTTTACGAATGCATGCTATAAAAATTATTTTTTATATGTACTTATATCCAGGATGTCTCAAAACGTCATTGCCAAACTTGACGTGCTGGTTTGTCATACATTAACAAACAAGACTTGCGCAGGAACTTCTGTCCGAAAATTCGAATGGCGACCGCTAGAGAGTAATGTTCGCAAGCGTAGAGGGGAAGAACGAAAGGATGTCGAAAGGGGTATTAATATGACTTAGTAAAGAATATAGTTAAATCAGAAAAGATATTCAAAATCCCTTTCCATTTGCCAAATTGCACGCATCGTCGACGCATGGATTCAGGGACTCTTTCAAAATAGACAGGGTGTACCGGACACGTGCAGCAGATTTTGCGATCCTGTCCGACGAGATCCATATCCGATGTCATGGTCATCTCGTACAACATAAACTTCATGTATCCCCACAGGCATAAATCCAAGAGACTGAGGTTGGGGGATCGCGGTAGCCATGCGACTGATCCGTTTCTGCCAATCCTGTAACTATGATTATAACGAATTTCCCAATCAAAATAGACCTCTTACAGTGCTCAGTGTTTATCTCTGAGCACTTACTAGTGTTAGACCTCTTACAGTGCTCAGTGTTTATCTCTGAGTACTTACTAGTGTTAGACCTCTTACAGTGCTCAGTGTATTGTAAATTATGATTTTTGCATTCTATTCTATCTTTTTATTGTAATATTTATATGTGTGTTCTGTAATATCTATTCGCAACATTGCAATCCAGTACGGACTTTGCAAATGCACTGTTGTATTTGCACTAACTCTGTCTTGTAGGTTATAATCACTAACTTGAAAGAGTCTCTGGGGCATTTTCGGAGTCTACTTGTATTTTTGGTGTTGCGAGTGCTTATATTTCAGAGATACTCTTTCAAGTACTTAAAATTGTTTCATTTTGCTTATACTCTAAACTTCTTATTTAAGAAAATATTCTTATAATTTTATTCCATGCATATTGTTAGTGCATATAATCTAATATTTAGATTTCGATTATTCTTTTTTACATACAATTAGGACAAGCGGTAGGATCCCCGTACCGAGGTACTCTGGTATAAGTCACCACTATATCACTCAGTATCACTGTATCACTATATCTGCCAATTCAGGGATTAAGATATATCCTATCAAGATATTCCCACATAGTGCTGCTAAAATTTGCAAGGGCTCCCTCATGCTGAAACCCGATGTTGCGGCGTGTAGCTGCTGGAACATCAACCTTCAGATCCAGCAACACGCTTTTCAAAAAATGTCACACAAAATGTCCATAAAGAACTGAGTTAGTAAACCGATTCATCTTTCTTCTGCAATGTCCTCGCCTGAAATATTCACACTTCCCACTCTCCCATAAGTCTGCGAACACAGTTCGCATTCTCGGACACAACTTCCTACGTAAGTCTTGTTTATCATGATATGACAGATGAGCATGTTAAGCTTGGCAACGACTTTTTGAGACAAGTTGTATAGTATGATTGCTGTCATGGAATTTATGTGGTGTGTTTATGATTTGCCTACACGTTAAGGTCACGAAGATGCCACTGACACGTAAGTGACGTCACACGTAAGTGACGTCAGACAAGTAGTTTCACCGTTCTAACTTACATTAAGCAATCGGTTATAAAATAATTCATAAAATAGCTATTTATCATTTGAGAGTACTTGAGCAAAGAATTATTCGGTAATTTTCAAATTTAAAAATAAAGAATTTTGATAGGATTCGAAATCCATTTGGGATAAACGATACGTCGATGTATGGATTAACTTTGAAAGTACAGGAAGAACTAATTTAGGTGTGTAGTAATCGAGATATAATTTCAAAAATTCAGAAGAATCATAATCTTAGATATGAATATCCTATAACATGACAAAAGGCTTTATCATAGTTTTTCATATATTATTTGTACGAATTCGAAATATCAGCTTTCATGGATGTAAAAACGAAAAAAGCATCCAGATTTTTAAATATGGATCAAGAAAAGAGCATTATAACTTTTATTCCCGAATATAAATTAAGTTATCAAAAAATACCAATCAAAATTTCGCGTCAGATGTAATTTATAATTTATCACTTTAGCTTACTCTGTAATGTAATTTTATTTCATACTTCTTTAAAATATTTATAGTGTGCTAGTTTAACGAAATATGTTATAGATACTGTCTCCTACTTCTCTAAAACATCTAATGACTCTACACATCGATCAATTAGCTAAGTAAAATTCTTATAAATTTATTTTATCGTTAGTGTGCCGCCAAATTTGTGAACTATTAAAAGCAAGCTCGCCGTGACGGAAAAAAGTTTACACTGTTGTGTACGCTTCCTAAGAGAACTAGACTTTATAGTATACTGGTGTGGAAAACTTAAGCAACAGGTGTTATTTTTGCTATAACTCCACGAAAAAATTTGAGAGACATGAAATTCAGAAAGGAGAAACAACATTTTACATTTAATGGATGACGAAAGCATAGTGCGCAAAAATAAATGCAATGCATGCACTATGGAATCAAACAAAAAAAGGCTTTCTTGAACTCATGGTGTCGTTACACATGATTTTCTGTACAAAAGGAAGGACGACAAGCAGATGTTCCTTAGTATGGGATATGTCCTCCCCCTTCGCACCGTCTCTCCATGCTCAGCATCAGATTGTCCAACAAATCTTAAGGTAAGATTGCCCATTCCTCAATCAGCATCTATTTCAGTTGTTGGATGTAAAAGAAACCTACATTCTCAATATTACAATATATAATAAGTTATCTTCATTTGTACTTCTCTGTGTCTTGAATGTCGTCTGCTTTTCTTGTTGAGCACAGCTCTTATTATTGTCTCTAGGCCTATAAAACGTCGTGTACTAAAGTTTGCAAGTGGTCATAACTGTTACCGTTGTCATTGCCTTTGTCACAAATCAGACTGTTTTTCATCGTGCAATGATTTTTAGAACCATCAAGAACATTAGATGTCCTAATTTTGTTGAAGCTATTCACTATAAATGAGTCATTAGTCAGAGCCTATGTACCCAAAATACACAAATCAATTAGTCAGACGAAAATAATCACTACTTGGACGAATCCATGTTAAAATTCATGGAAACTCGTTTTCTTAGCTCCCTAAGGAAGGGAAAAATATATGAATATTTAGAAAATTTTCAGAACCTTGAACTAAGAAGCTAGTAGGAAAAATACGCGAGTAAATACTGTATTTGCAACTACTTCTGCTTGATAACGTATAAATTTGAGAATATCCTCTGTTACATTTATAGAAGAATCATATCGTCAGCCCATGAATTCCGAAACGACATTTATTATCTAGGTCTTTGAAATATTCCAGTCGAATGGAACTGAAGCTTAAGATTCTTGATGACCTATGTTCTAAATCTGCTCATTCCGTACCTACAGGCGAAATTACAAATAAGGCGAAATTACAAACATACACAGTCCACTAGTGTATGTTTGAGTTAGGAATAAATACCCGTCCCATTTTTATATATAAATAATACGGTTAATATTGGACATTTTTATTAAAATATACTGGATTTTGATTATACGTGTGTAGATTCTACGTGTTGTGAGTTATCCATGCACGTCCTACTGATGTTTTCTCCAAGTAGCACTTGAAGCAAAGCAAACATCTGCAACGTTTTGGAAAAAATCGGTGATAACTTGATACAGTGAATTTCGTTGCTAAGACGTGGAATTAGGTAAAATTTGATAACTGATGTCATAAAGTAGGAATTTTTCTACGATAATGTGATAGCAACAGAATTAACATTAAAATTATTTCTTGTGCTTGTGTGTTTGGAACTAAAAATGAAGAAATCGCAAAAACTGAAGAAAAAGACGTTTAAGACTTTACTATGTTATTAAATGCAAACACTCTTGATGTCGCGATTCCAGATGAGTAAGAAGAAAAGCCACAAGAAGAAATGAAAATAAAGGTTAAAATAGCAAGATCACTCCACTCGTGGTGGGGCACTGAAGTGTGCTACAAGCTGTTAAACTATATGGATGAGTAAACGGCGTTCAAATTTATGGGTATGATAGCTTAGCAATATTACCAGATTTCCTGAACGAACATTAACTCAGTTTCAGGGAATGGGGAAGTGAACAGATATTTTCAAGTAGAAAAAATAATTTAAATTTCCTCTTTCCCTTTATTAGAAAACTATGTTACACTCTAAATTGTATTTGTTCTAGTATATACATACGGGATACTTTCAAATTAGTGCTCCGTTAGTCTAGTCTAGTCTGGACAACTATTGCTGGGATATTGACAATTATAGGCAACTTATCCAGCTCACAGAGGAATTGCATAGAGCCCCTTACGTGCAATTTCCTTAAATTAAATAAAACCAAATACGTGGTATGAAGGAGATGCCGTTTGCATCGCAAGGTTGCAATAAACCAAAGTCCTGCAATGTAGAGAGAAGTCCTAACTAAAATCTTGACTGCAGCAGAGCCGCGTAAGTACATGTGTGCGTCCTAACCAGTGCACATGAAAGTAACACAATTTATTAAACTTTAATTATACAATACAATACAAATACTGAATTAATACATGAAATATAACATACAAAATGATAATAAAAATTAAAATTCTTGATTAAATATCATAACTAGGATAAATAACGAAAGCATATTTACATATGTACAAGTTGGAGCAATGCTCTAACAACTACTAAGTTGGGGAATTCAGATCCCTTAGTAAGTGAGCCGCATATGGCTTGATGCTGTAATCCTCATGTAAGGCTATGTAGTCTAGAATATGGAAATGTTGAAGATGTTTACATAATAAGGCAGATTTAAAGAAGTTGGCATTCATTCTATGTAAATAATGATTTACATATTCAATCCTCAGGTCTCTGTGTAAGGTCTCATTAGATACGTAGAAATGGGCATTTGTGATAAGTCTTAAGACTTTGTTTTGCGTAATCTGAAGTTTTTCAACATCTTTTTTAGAGTAAGCCGCCCAGGCCGGCGAAGCATAAGAGAAAATGGGCCTTATGACAGCAATATATAAATGCCTTTTCTTTACTAAGCTTAAGCTTGAATTTCTTCCAATAAGTGGGAGTAGGCAAGTAATTACACTTAATGCTTTGCTTCTGACACGGTTAATATGGTCTTTCCAAGTTAGCTTATTATTGAGTGTCACTCCTAAGTATGTAGCCTTAGATACCAACGGTACCTCGGTGCCAAATAATTTAATCTTTGTATTAGCTCTTCTACATCTTTGTTTTCTTCTAATAACTAACAGTTGGAATTTTGCCGCATTTATCGATATACGCCAACGCGAACACCAATTTTCAATATCAGGCAAATAAGTCAGCAGGGCACGTATCGCAAGGTCGGCCTTAAGTGATCGGGTAGCAATGGCGGTATCATCCGCGTAACATCCCAGATATTGTTGTCTCGTAAATCTATCCCTGGGAAAATCTGAAACATAGAATGTATAGAGAACCGGGCCCAGAATTGATCCCTGGGCGGCCCCTGCACCCAGTTTCATACAATCCGAACTGTCTGTACCAATTGAAACATAAAAATTTCTGTCCTTGATAAATTAGTATATAATCCTTATAATTTCTCTATAAAATCAAGTTGTACTAATTTGTATATTAGCCCCTCATGCCAGACGCGGTCGAAAGCTTTCGCCACGTCTAGCATGAGTAAGGCGACACTCTGTTTTGTATGAAGAGCTTCACCAATGTACTCCGTCAGTTTGACCAGTTGCTTAGTAGTGGATAAACCACTACGGAAACCGAACTGTTCTGGCGGTAGTTTCTCCATATGAGGCTGTAGTCTTCTTAAAATTATTCGTTCATATATTTTCCCTAAACCGGGGAGGAGACTAATAGGTCTGAAACCATCCGGCCGGGTGCTGTCCTTTCCTGGTTTTGGAATTAAAATCACCTTTGCAATTTTCCAGCGAGAAGGAAAATACAATTTCTCCAAACATGCATTAAGTATATCAATATATCTATTTAAAGTATTCTCAGGTAAGTGCTTAATAGTTAGATTTGTAACTTCATCATGCCATGGGACTTTCTTCACTCTTAATTGTTTAATAATATCTTTAACTTCCAATAAATTTGTGCTCTGAATGGGATTTCTCACCGTAGGAGCCTTTGACCAGTCCTGCACAAAGGGCCTTACATCATAGATAAATTGTGGGTCGCTTGGTTGCTCATGCGGCGTAAATTGTTCTGATAAATGTTGCGCAAGAATCTCCGCTTTATCAGCATTGGTCAGTGCAATGCTGTCATTATGATATATTGGTTCGTTAACAGTCCTTTTAAGTTTCAATCTGCGGGCAAATGCCCAAAATTCACTGTTTGGTTCGTTAAGTTGCATAATTTTATCTTCCCACATATTTCTTTTATGCAGGCTAATATCCTTTTTAATATCTCTCTTTAATTTATTTAGTTGTCTTTTAAATTGCGGGTCCCAACTTGTGTTGAAACGCTTTCTCATTCTATTTCTATTCTTAATTTTTTCTCTTAGCTCCTTGGGCAATATCCCAGAGTGCTGTTGTGCTGGTAGTTTCACCGTGGCATTCGCTTACGCAGTTTTAATCTCTTCCGTCATCATGTGTATAGCAGTCTCTATGTCTTGCGTAGTATTGAGATCATTTGTGACATGAGTGCTCTCAGCGAGCTGATAATTAAATAAATTCCAGTCAGTTTTACTCATAAGTTTGTTTTCAATTACTTGAGTAGTACCCAGAGTTATGATAACAGGAACATAGTCCGAAGTTAAATCTTGCAAAACTTCTAAACACATCGGTATAGAAGTCGTAGCAAGACCCACATCTAATATATCACCTCTTCCCGGATTGTTAGGGACATATGTGTATTCAACTGGTGCATAAAAGTATACAGGGTAATTTAATATGAAATCCAGAAGAACCTCTCCATTTCTATTTGTGCGCCTGCAGTTCCATTCTTGATGCTCGCATTTAAGTCACCTGCGAGCAGAGTCGGCTTATCATTTGGTAGTAATTTTTCTAATATGTCTTTTTTTCAAAATTTTATTTGGCGGTTGATACATAGAGGTGAAATACATAAGTTCATAGTCCGGTAAAAGTACAGATACAGTGACTGAATCATGTCCATTGCTACGATCGCTATTGATCAAACACGAGTGTAGATTACTTTTTACAAAAATTGCCGCCCCTCCCCCACGATGCGTGAGTCGATCGCAGGGATAGCCTTTAAAGTTAGATATGTTTATCGTGCAGCTTGGCGTAGCATGCGTTTCAGTGAGCAACGCTACGTCTATATCCTGTGAACGCATAAAATACTCAAGTTCGTGAATTTTATTTAGAACGCCTCGTGCGTTCCACATCACTAATCTTATTGGCGCACGATTATTCATGTGTCGACCCATTACCTAATTTTTGAGGCGTTTTATTATCCTGATTTTCTGTAGTGATCTGTCGAACTTGTTGCGATATTTGAAAACCAGCCGTCTTGATGACGGCAGCCAATTCTGCTAGGTCTGCAAAGACCTTCTTCGCCTCAGTTAATGTTTCGGAGTAAATACCGGCGGATAACGCCTAGTGCTCCGTTAAAGAAGTGCTGGCGACTTTATACTGCAGTCCATCCAGACATTTTCATCAACGATTTTTTGTATATGGTTTCATTTAATTCCACTAGATGGCAGCACTATGCAATAAGTAAAACAGTCTTACTGGTGTCACGTTTGTATTTTTAACACTAGATGGCAGCATTATTAGATTAAAGATAAAAAGACCGATTGGAAAGGATTAAGCATTAATTTTACGAAATACGTTACGCTAGTTTAGAAATTTTAGTTTAAATTGTTTTAATTCATTGTATAAGTACAGAAACCATATTCATATCAGTACTTTTTCAACTTACCTGGGATACTGTGTCTATCAAACCTAGAAAGGAAGGGGGGGATGGAAAGTAAAATAATTAGATAGAATGCGATAATTTCTGAAGAAAGAAGGAAGAGATACTTTTTAAGATGGCACTGATGAATGATTAAATACTTTTTTCCTTTCAGAATGTAAAACTGAAATAGATAATTTTAAGCAGCAGTAAAAACTTCACCAAAACAACAAAGCTCGATGAAAAAAAGAGGATGTAAATAAAATCATATTTAGAAGTCGTCGACCAATAACGTGATTTTGCAATTGCTACAAATGACGGTGTTTCCATTCAAAGATGACTAACGCAGTAAAAGATAGTTCTGGGTTTGCAGGAATTGTGAAAAAATTACCAGCTGCTTCTCCTTGCTTGAATTATGTATACTGTATATGTAGATTTGTTACACACGTATACAATTTTTATATTAAAATTTTATTTTTGTTTCGATTTCATATTTATATGGTTAAAGGTTATATACAGATTATAGGTTCATATTTATATCATGGTCTGAAATGTTCTCTTAAAACAATATTTAACATGATCTTCAATTAGCTATTTTTTCAAGTAACGAAATTTCTTAGCATTTTTCTGAAACTTTGTTAAATAAAGATTGCATGGTATATAGTTTCTTAAGCTATATCTCTAAACTTTTTGTTTTCGTATGCTGTTGGATATATTATATTATATTTACATTTCCTTATGTTATATTTACATTTCCTTATGTTTTTGTTTTCCTTTATGTTTTTTTCTACGCGTTTTTGAGATTATCCTATTCAGAAATGTTTTCTATTACAGAGTGATCAAAAACATTTTCTGACACCGAACATCAGTTAACTTTATTTGCACAAATAGACATGTGAATTCATTCACTAATACTGCATGACATTCTGAATTTATGTTGAAATGTTAAATACGAAATTTCGTTATTGCTGCGACTGCGGTAAATGTAGAACAAGAACTTGTTGGACACAGTAAACAGATGTACGTAAGAGTAGGTAAACTGTTACTGAGGTATCGAACATGAAGTTATTTTGCAAGTAAATTTAAAATTCAGTGCAAAGGCTTCACGTAAGGTAACTAAATTCGTGATACGACGCGATTTTATAGTAAAATAAGTGCTTCGGAAACGATTCAACGTCTTCCTCCATGAAGATCGAAACACATCACGGTTCTTAACTTTGAAAATAGCACGCTGCTTATAACCCACTATATAAGATTTGAAATGAAGTACCTAAATTCCCATTCCTAATTCAGACGAGAGGAGAAATCAATGGAAGCTCAGTACAGTAATTTGCATATTCAATGCATTCATATACAGTGGTATCTCAGTATCTTTTCACTTTGGGAAACGTCCAATTTGGTATACGTCCTATTTGAACGTGAAAAGTTTTGTTTGGTATACAACAACTTAGGCGAACATAGTTCGCAATTCAAAGCTCCCGCGCATGATTGTGCTATCCCTAAATGACAAGTAAATGACGATTGGTTATGCCATGTCATACGCTGATGTAACAGAGAGGAGCTCTGTTAGTGGGTTCTTCATAGCAGAGCATTAGAAATGCAAAATTTAGTGACAGCAGTTCACTTAATACAGGGGCTGTTCGCACCTTTTTTAACCGATTTTGCTTTGCTATAAAAAAATCATCTGCCCAGATTTTATTTTAATTACAACTATATTTATTGAAAGTATAAATTATGGTCTTCTATTTGACAGTTTTGTTTTCATGCAAAATGGAGCTTTTAGAGAAAGGATGGATGGAAATCTATGTTGTGCTCTTTTCGAAGAAAATGATTCCTATCTAGTTATTAAAAAACGATATGAAAGCCATAGTTTTTCAATATCTAAAGCTACGCTAGGTAATGTCATCAACAAGGAAGGGAAAAACTTCAGAGTTTGGCTTCAAGTGGAAAAACTGTTCAGAATATATAAGCAAAGAAAAAACGGAATGTTTCGAATGTTCCAAAGCAAGATCGTGAACGACGTTCTAAGAAAATCCACCAAGAGCAGTTGCAGTGCCATTAAAATTTTCAATGCGAACTGTAAACAAAGTGACAATGCTGATTTAAATCTTAAAAAGGAGAGAAAACGGAATGTCCATTTTCTTTCTCCACGACATATTGCAGAATTCACTTCAGAATTCTTTATGAGAAAACATTTATCCGGAGAAAAGTAGAAAAATGTTTCCCAATGGCTGAATCTTGGCTGTATTTAAATGATTGCAATCAAAAGAGATCCATTTATTATCATCAAAGAGGAGAAAAAAAATCTTTATACATAATTCAAAAACCCAAGGAAATTATTTTAAGGAATTTATTATTGTTTCTGGTTTTATATATAGGGCAAATTAAAAATAAAGAGAGTAAAGAATAATGTTAAGATGAATTCCACTAATTATCAGAAACATATTTTACATTCAATTTTCAAGTATGAAATACCTTCTCTTCACCCACAGTGCCATCTATCAGTAGAACTGCGTCAAGACGAAGCAAGCAGCCACTAGTCTAAATCCACAGTTAATTTCCTGGAAGAAAATGGAATAAGAAAGGGCATCAAGGCCATACCCGCCACTTCGAATCCCTACTAAATCTCCTATTGAATCACTCACAGATTTTTGCGCTTTTGGACTTTTAAAAAGCGGCTTTTTGGAAAGTTGTTCAAGGGGAATGGGAAAAAGTACCTCTTCC
>KK121642.1:56954-81773 GCA_000611955.2 Stegodyphus mimosarum | reverse complement strand
TTTATTATCTTGGAAATTACAGTGTAGAAAGATGGTGAAGAATAAGGCTTATCAAATAGAACGTTTAATACAGAAAACGTTAAGTAAAATCTTTGTGTAACTACAATGAAAATCGAACAGCCTCAGTAGATAAAGTCGCCAAGCGGAGGAGTTCAGATTACAAACCTGAGCAGCTACCTTTAGGTGGTGTACGGCATTCAGTCTTCTTCTACTCTGACAAACTATGTTATCCGCACTTCTTCGTACTTAATAATATCTTAAATATATTAATATCAAAAATGTTTATTACGCATACAAAACTATACGCTAAATTACTAAGACTACTAGTAAAGGAAATATATACACTGCGGGAAAACAAAATGGAGCAGTTTTATATCTCCCGTTGTATTGGGTCGATTGACGAAATTCAGATCGCGTTTTTCAAGTCTCGAAAGCGCGACTTACGATAAATATTAAATTTATATACAGCATTGTTTTAATACAGGCATTTTGATACAAAATCGGACTTTTTCTGAAATGACATGGCATTTTTTTTTCATATTTTGATTCTACTACTCAAATTATGCTTAAATATTAAATTTTGTAAAATTTGGTGTGAAATTTACGCAGAAATTTGAAAATTTATATTGGTGCTTTTTTTTTTCACTTTGCACCAAGAATAATCCACTTCGCGAACTTCTTAATTTTTAACAACGTATTTTCCTTTCCTTTTTTTTTACTGTATACAAGCGAAAAAAATTTAGGTTCATTACTTTCAAATAATTTTACCAAAGTGGTAAACCACATTTGACGTTATTATAATTGTAACGAATAAGCCAAATTTCAAAACGCGCCAATGTGTAAAATCAAGTATATCTTAAGAAATTTGGAACAAAAATCTCTAATATTTTGCCTAGAAATACATCTACCGTTTTTCTATAGCGTAAAAGTGCGCCTAGAAATACATCTACTTTAAGATGATGTTAAAAATTTTATAGGTTATAATACAAAACTCTTTTCGAAAAATTTATAAAAATTATTTAAAAATACAAATTTTAAACGTAAATCATAGAAAATATGCGAATTATACTTGGATTAAGCCCAAATTTCGAATTCTGGAAGCAGGAATTAAGTAAATTTAATAAAAAAAAGAAACATCAATAAATGTATATCAAATTCAATTAACATTGAGGAGCTAAAACTTTGAGAGCTAAATTTTTAAAAACTACTCTTACGATTTTTACAAAACTTATCAGTTTGGCATAATTTCAGTCGTAGAATCGAAATATAGAAAAAAAATTGGCTTTTTATTTCGGAAAAAGTCCGATTTTGTGTCAAAATACCTATATTTGAACACTGCTAAATATAAATCTAATACATATCCTAAATCTCGCTTTCGAGACATCAAAAGCGCATGTCCAGTTTCGTCAATCGACCCAGTAGAAAGGGAGATATAGAAATGTACCACTTTTTCTCAGTGTACAATATTATTGGGTAATTTCTTTTTTACTATCGGTTCTCATGAGTCTTTCTCTTTCTGATCTCTCATTAGGGGTCTCTTTTGTAAAAGCTAAACTTATGCTGAATCTCAGATTGAGAGCTAACGCCCTCTATGCATTTCGTTAGTTGAAGTCGTCAATACATTGCAGACGGATAGGAGGGATGCGATTAGGTAAAAAGTGCGGGAAATGTATAGCAAGCATTGACCAGGAATAAACGAGGTGTAGGGGGATTCTTTTCAGATGCCACACAGAATTTGGAAAGAATGCCGAATAAAATGAGGACGAGGTAAATAAGAGTTTTATATATTCGCAAAACACATGACATAGAACACAAATCAAGAACATGGAATTTTAACAATGCTAAGAGAGACTACTGATTAGTTTTACACTTTAAAAGAAAACTAAGAATACAGAATTTTAAAATGAGTAAGAGTAGTTAATTCCCTGATGGAATATATCTACATTCGTATCCGCTATTTCTCATATTTTGAAATTATTTTTGAATATTTCAGTAATTCTTCTCAGGTTACTGCCGAACAAATTTTGAAACTCGATAATAATTTTTTTAAGTATATCACCAAATCAACTAGTATTTATGCTCTACATGGGGTTCGTGTTTATATTATTTGGGTCACTGCTAATATTAGCCATATGCATGAGTTTCAGTTCTGTGTTTGGACACGTTTTCTTTCAGGGTTGGCAGCTTTTGCATAATTATCACCGAGCCTAATCGGCAATTTGGCTAGAGTTTTAATTTCTGGGAATTTACTACATCGTTTGCATGAAGCTGGATGACTAATGACTGCAACTGACACATATAAGTGTATCCATTTTGCCTCTAATATCACAGCTAGAATTTTCATGGTAGCCGCCACACTCACACAACTTGGCTTGACAGTTTTGCGAGAATGATGCCATTTTTGGCAATTAAAATACTGGGGTATTACATATTTTTAACAGTAGTTACAAAACAATGTAAATTAGTGAGCTCATAAATATCCTTAACTAAATTTCTGAATTTGAAGTAAAGGCATAGATGCCTTGATCCGATTTATCGTTAACTGCACAACCTTGTGCACATTATAGACCTCTCCTCCAAATACTGTTTTAATAAGGCTGGCATCCATAGTAGAGGGAAGCCCTCGTATTAAAAGCTTAATAGGCTTTTCTCACTTAAAACTGACTACGAAATGATCAACGGAATTTCCCGTACAATACTTACTAATAGTGCAATGATCGTTTTCAGTTTCTGGTATAACTCACAAAAACTTACCGCTGAGGCGACAGAGAAATTTTACATCAGATGGATTTTCTGCAAGATTTTTGTCCTAAAATTTTTCCTTTTCTTTCGTTTTCACCATGATAATGTTTACTGTTAGAGGGACCATCTTCTGCGACCAAATATTCGCCTGACAATTCAAATCACGATTATTATTGTTATTATAAATAATATTCATATGAACATTATAGTCACAATTATTATTTTCATCAGATGCATTAGTCAAGACATCAGACCTATGGCAAATGGGCACATTCTTAGGTTTAGAAATATTTGGTTTTACAGTTTTTGTTTGGTTTCTTAAAACCATCATTGTTATCAGTTACATCAAAATCTGAATTTCCAGTTTTACTTTAACCTGAACCATCGGCGGCTATTTCAGACTTAACATGCTAGCTATTAAAGTTATTAGAAACACAATTACTACAAGTTGTCACTTTCGAAGTACTGGCTAAATAAATTTCACACTTACTTTCAAGTTCTTTGATCTGCCTAGTTAACATTTGTATAATAAAAGATCCAGGCGTAATTCAGGCGTGAGTTTTTCAAGTTCGGAATAATCACGTTGAGTCAGTCTTCTTTGAGCACTTGTTTCAAGCATTCACGTTTTTCCTTTGACCAAGAAATTTTTGCTTTGGCAGCATTACAATCGTAGTCCGAGAAGATCGCAGAGTCTTCAGAATAATCCAACTCGTAACTCCTCATCTGGAAAATAGTCTTCATTATCCATAGCGGAAGCCTCACTAGACTGAGCAAACAGAGGCAGGGAATCTCGATCTATCATCAGTAAGCAGTTATATTCCATAGCGGAAAAGTAAGAGCAACTAAAACGAGCACCAAGACGCTGACGCGACTACAGCGCAAACTGTCTTGGTGTAAGACATTTATTTGCAATACGACTCTTGTCCGATGACTCGATTTCGAGTCGCACTACACTTGTTTACCTCAAGAAAACTATTCAATAAACAGCCGGCGCTATAACTCCGAATTTTCAAGGGATTTTGTGTTGTTTTTCGCGTAATCTTTTTTGTAAATTCATTAACAGTGATTTTTTAAGAAAGTTAATACGAAGAGTCAAGTAACGAAGTAAATGCTTGGGATCACACTCCCGTGGAGGTGAAAAATATAAAAGAGGGGCAGGCATATCCGGCAGTTGGGCTATTGCATATTGTCTGCTGACTATGATGCTGTCTACGAATGTGAAAAGCAAAGACGCTATTAGATTCGGTTACCGTTGCAAAGAGGTGAAATCAATTACCAAATAAAAATCAAAGGAGTTACAGCATATTAAAAAATTGCTTTTGATCTGGATAGCAGAAAAATCTTTATGTGCAATATCATGTGCAGTACTTCATTTCTGCAGACTGCCGATTTCACCGACTACATTTGTATTTGTATTAAACAATACAATAAAAAACCAAAAGAATTTTTAATAAGAACGGATTAATTATTGTCCTTTTATTTCTTACAGGAAAAGTTACATTGGTATACAGCTAAAGATATGGAATGTATTAATGACGTATATCGCGGTACCATCGTACTGTTGTGTCACGAATTCTAAGTGTATTCATGTCATTTAATGTATTTTTATTTGTATTTGATTTTAAATTTGAAATTGCGAAGAGCGTCATGCAATATATATATTTGTAAAGAATGTATTTTTTAGCTGTTAAAATCTTTAGGTAATTATTTTCCTTCAAGGGTTCAGTTTTGTAACTAAGAAAGGGAGCGTCTTTGAACGGAAATGACATCTGCGAGAATAGCTTTTAAAATAACCATAGAACTGAGGGCAGTATAGTTTGTTTCGCATGTCTTCGCTGGGGTGTTTTTTGTTATGGGCAGTAAAAGTAAGTGGTAATTGGCCTTTTCGTTTTCACTTGCACTCTTGCTTTGTGAGTGTTGCAATAGTTAAATACATCAGTTTCTTTCGGAAGAAAGGAGCGGCTGTAGAATTTCATCTTAAAAGGGCAGTTTGGTTGTTCTCCTTAGTTTTTCCGCTTGTTAGCTGCGGGGGTTGAATTTTTAGTCTCTTACGCTTTTGGTGACTTACTGTGCAGCTGGTCAACCGTGGATAATGAATGACTCTGTTTTGATTCGTTTGGGGAGGAGTTGTGCATATAAATAAAGTCTCGGGTTGGTGAAATTTAATTTTATGCGTAAATTTTGAACTTGTAATTTTTATTGGGCGGAGGAACCAAGTTTTCTTCGGTTCTTGCACGAGGTTAGAAATCAGTACAGCGAGAGAAAGTTTAGGAGCTGCAGTGATATAAGTTTGATAAAAAAAGTTCGAGGGCTTTTGCCCTTCGGCGGGGCTTCAGTCTTGCTGGTGGCTCGCGCCTGTGGTCTGGTGCGGTGTCTCTCTCGACTTTTAGCTGGAGTTTTGCGTTAAAGACAACAGCTAAGCACGGCTCGTTGTAGAATTTCGAATCTCTTGCCTGACTACCGGCATTCCAGTTGCGGTACGAGGAATTCATTTTTGCGTCATAGCAGTTTCGTCGATTCATCTACTTCAGTATATCCAGGGTTTCCAGCCACCTGATTTCCAACTTATCTACAATTGTGTCATCCTTCTTCACTTTACTTTGGGCTGAGTGGTAAAGGACTTATTCTTCAGCTATGAAGTCCTGCAGTTGTCTCTGATTTGCAGCAGAGTTTGATAGACGCCTGACTTCCAGCTGTGAGTTATCATACATTTTCTATTCATAGGATTATTGATTTTGTTCAGGAGTATAATTTGAACTAATTTTGGGATCAAGGATCAGTTATCGGTTAATAGAAAAGAAAAATTTGCTTGGGCCTAAGTTAAATTTAAAAGTACTGTGTTTAAAATATGTAATTCTTAATTGTAAATTCTAATATGATTATGCTTTGAATGTAATAATGAGGTATATTACGTACTATTGTGTGTACGGGAGCTGATCAGTCATCAAGTTTTCTGATTTAAGTAAAATTTGTAATATAATAAATGTATTTGTTTTTTATTATTAAGTGCAATTTTTGTGTGTGTTACTTTACTTGTGGTCCAGTCATTCCATTTGTTTGAGTCGTAAGGCTTTTAAGAAACATGGAGATTTTGCTTGTGTTTTTGCTAATAATTTTTAATTAGGTTTTTCATAACGCAAACCTTAATTTATGTACTAATCGCGTATTAATGATTATTTGAATGTTGTTTTGGGATAAATTAGAAATGCTTTTTTTTCTGTGCCGGGAAAGTTTAAAACTATTGCTTGATTTTTCTTTTGTGGAACTGATCAATTGTTTTTGAACATTTCCTCTCTGGTGCTTATGAGGTTTTGAATTAATGAATCTGAACTTGTTACTCTTGAGTTAATTTTAGAAATTTATATTGAATATGTAATTTAAGTGAATTTAAGAAATGTTTTGTTTGAGAGATAGTATTCTATTCTACCCGAGTACCAGTGAAGATTTATTCCTTCTTATTTTCAGGGTAATACTTATTGTATGTGAATTTTCTTTGAATGAGTTAATTGATTCTAAGAAATAGTTATTTAAAACTTATTTGAGTTAAATCAATCAGTCAGTTCCGCCCGTTACGTTTACAAGAACTTTAGTATTGGTTATTATTCTAGTTTTTCCGGCACCAATTTAGTTAGACCAAGCAGAGTTAGACAAAGTTCAAAAGTAAAAAGTAAAAGCCGTCAATTTTCGTCATTCAACAATAATGTGTAGATGCTGTCAATAGTAGAATGGGAGCTTAACGAAGAAGGTAGGTAGGTGGGCAGCCGCAGTCCACTCTCTTGGCAAGCTCAAGCTTGCCTTATGGCTTTTCTAAGCAGACTACGAAGCTTGCCTTGTGGCTTTTCTAAGCAGACTACGAAGGAAAACATATACGACAACACAGCATAAATAAATGAAGTCTCAAGCAGCAGCCATATTGGGAGTTCTTTGTTATTGTTCTATTCCAAGTGTGACCAGGTTTTTATTAATTCTTCCCATGATATCTTTTGCTATGTTTTTTGCTTCATTTTCCAGTATAAACCGTGTGATACCTACCTAGTGTATTTATCTTCTCCACCACCTTTGGCACCGTATCTAAGACAATAGAATTTTCCGTCAAATTTATTGTGGCTTTCGCCACCCTAACAAACTCTGTACCTAAAATGACTTTATTTTGCAAATTTTTAACAACAAAAATAGAACTTTCAAAATTTCGTTTTTTACCTGAAAGTTAAGCGACAACTTCGCGACGCACTCATAAACTTTCTCTTGTGCGGCTATGATTCCGATTTTTAAATAATTTTATTCTCCGTAAATTTCGATAGCACAAGTTTTGACTTAAATATTCCGTTGAACGCCCTTGTCCACGAGTGCTTCTACAGGTACGTTGTTCAAAAGAACTTGGATTACCGGTAGTTGGGAATTCTTGAATACCACTGTATTTACATACAACTTAGAGTGGTTTTGCGATGCACAGGGAGTCTGGATGCTCAATTTCTCAGGCCCCTATATTCGTTTAAAGCCTTCTTTCTTCCTGATGTTTTCTGGATTCCTGATGTTTTCTGGTCTTTGGCTTTATCATTTTCATTCTTGCTTGTTGACGGCTTGCTTAGAAAACGCTTTCCTCCGTTGTATTTATTTCTTTCCGTGGCCGGAAGAACTGCTGATGGTATTCCTGAGTAGGAAAGCTTGAATTTTCCGCTATCCTTCGATTCTGAAACTTTATCGCTAATTCGAATAATTCTTGCAGCGTTCTTGTGTTTCCCAGCTCCACGAAATCTTTTACTGCGGGTAATAATCTTGATACTATAATCTCAATGACTTCACTATCTGGCTTCCTTCCATATAGCATATTCACTAGCTTAACTTAACGCAGGTGCTGAATTTTCCGTTGGTAAAAGCTGTACATTTCAGCTTCACGTTTGGCACGATCTTTAACTATCTTGATTGCTTTAACAGTGCCGCTTTAAAATTTTCAAATGTGTACGTGAGGCTTCCGACTTCTCCGAGTAAAAATTTCCCAATTAAGTTCCACCATAACTCTGTCTGTCCTCGGAGGGCACTCGAAGCAGTAGTACCTTCTGTCTTTCGGTTACCGGATATAACTGGAAGTGAATATCAAGGGCTTCCAAAAAAGGAAGTGACGGAGTTTTTGTAGGCGAGCACTACTACTGGTTTAATTCCCGCTCTCATTGTCTGTATTAGGAAACCAAATCCACCTAAAGGATTTGTCACCATCGGGTTTACGACTTCTGCCTCTTGTAGGGATGGTTGTCCGTCCTAATTGTTGGCCATTGGATTCGAGTAGAATTTCGGGCGCCAGATGTTGGGTTTACTTGTCTAACTGCTATGTGAAAACTGGAAGTGTACTAACTGCACAGAAGAAAGCTTAAAATTACCCTTTATTATACTCTTTATAAGCAAACTACGCCTCTGCTTGGGCGGTAACTGAAACAGTAATGACTAAACTAAAGATTTGAAGATATTAACAAGTAGTAAAATTACACTACAAGGATCAGACTATCATGTTTCCTAAAAGCGTTGAAATCTAGTATCAACAAAGTAATGGCTGTTACGCCACGTTTAACTAGCAATCAATGCTAAGCAGAAGCTCACAATACAACAAGCACAGAGTTCACCCACACTCTCTAACTTTCCCTTTTAGAACTTGGTATTTAAACCTTTTCTTACTTCACGTGCGCTACCAAATTTAAATAGTCTGGCATTGACAATTCGGGGAACGAAGGTTTATAGAAAAGAACTTAAATTTAACTGGTTATTTAAAATAAATATAAATTCTTAGAAACGGAACATGAATTTCTCTACCTAACATATTTAGTTGCTCATATCCTCCCCTTAATTTTCTTAGTACAAGATTCTGAAAACTTTTTAAATATTTATTTAACTTCCTTTCTCAAGACGTCAGAAAATGCGCTCCCCTAAATTTAAAAAAAAATTACTCTTCATAGTACTTGTTTTCGTCTTACTAATTGATTTGCTAGTGGATTTTTGGTGAATGGGACTTCTGTTTTATGAAGCATTTATAATAAAATGCTTCAAGGAAACAGGTATGTATGTAAAACATACAAAATACGATAGCTTTGATCTACTCAAACAGCAACCTTTAATTAACTTTTCGCAATTTCAGGATCTTCCCCTTAAACCAGTACTTTCGAGAACATTCTCACATGTTATATAACCGCTAGTGGAAATACTGAGCATGCGCCATTTTTCAGTCAGACTGTATAGCTGCTACGCAACTACGCTGCTATTCTTCCCACTTTTCTTCCCTTTCCTAAAATAAGTTATGACGCAGAAATCTTAAATTTAATATTATTTAATTTAAATCACTATTGGATATGCAATCTGGAGAATTTCGTCTAGAAGGAAAATTATTTGCCGTTTGATATGAATAAAGATATGGAGCTATAAAGTTAAATTCTTCTGTGTATTCATTTTGCTGCATTCCACTCAGCCAAACAAACCCTGGACTTTGATGCCAAGCTTCGTCATTCCTGTGCCCGTCCGTAAAATTATCACACATATATATACATATGTATATAATATATATAATTCTCTATATCAGTGTTCTCAAACGTTTTTAACCCCTTCATCCTTTTACAATTGCTAAAAGATCCTTCCCCTCGATTCCAAAATTCGAAACATAAATACATACATTTACCTAGATTTAGGTGGTTTTTCAAAGCGTTTTATAAATTAAATAACAAAGAGTGTAAAAAATGAAAAAAATAAATTGTACTTTTTATCATTACACTTTTATTCAAGTTGATAAATACCAACTTAAATTTTTAATATTCATAAACTAAAACTAAATAGTTAAAAGAGAAGTACGAAGCACATAACACTCCTTCCCTGAAAATGAAATTCTCCCAAAAAGAGAATTCCCCCCTGATTGAGAAATCCTGCTCTACATGGTTCTAAACATCACTGCACGTAACATTCGATATGCTTCTGAATATCATTGCGCGACAATATCGTACAAGGGAAGACAGACTAAACAGTAAATAAAAGATGAGGACAGTCATGATGGCTACGACTTGCAAGTTGCAACAGACGACAAGTTCCAGCAGCACTGAGTAATTCGAAGCCTGCAGCGTAGCTGTGGACATGCGGACAACAATTAGAGAGGGCGAGATTCAATGCGTGGGAAGCAGAAATGAAGATATCTAATTAGATATTGTAGTGTTAATATTACGGTGATTCTTATTGGAATACAAATTTCTTTGAAATAAGTAATATTGTGATATTTACCAGTAGTTTATCCATGAAGATGTTTCAATGGAAAGTTTCTTACTGTAACCGCGTCCTTCGGAAATCAACTTAATCGCAAAATTTTCTCCTCTCGATTCAGTCATGATGAAGTACTGAAGAAAAGGGGGGGAATACGCGAGTATATTGTATTGTAAGTCTTTTCTGGAAGGGTTATAAATCATCTGGAAGGGAGAGATTTGAGACAATTTATCTAGTCAGTAGACATTTATTTTTATGGGCAGTATAAATTTTTCGCAGGATATCAACTTAAATAAACTCTAGTTTTCTGTTATTTGCATATGTCCGTTATACCATTTTGGGGGGCTCTTCAGTAGACGTGGCTCGTTATGCATAAAACTCTGGACTCACAGCTATAAATTACTCTAATACAAAAATCAGTAGTTTAGAAATGTCGAAGCGAAACCGAATACTCCTGTGGGAGAGAATAATATAACAATCACTGCCAAAAAAATCCTTTTATAATATTAGAGTGAATTATGAGTGAGTAAACTGTAACTGTTATGGTGGAATGTGAAGGAAGGACTTCATATTACAGTAGGAATTATACTTGGATGATTGGGACTGAGACTTTTCATTGTTTATTTGCATGTTTTAGTGGCTCTGTTTTCTTAACTAAAGTTCAGTTACCCATACTTAAAGGAAAGAGCCAAAGTATGCAGCATAATTCTTTCAACAATAAAGGCTTAATAGAGCAATTTACAAACGAACGAAAACTCCGGGGGGCAATAGGGCGTTTTTTTACAGATGGAAGGATAAAAACTACTTTACTGGATGCAAGATGGCGATTTTCCCGCCTTTTCCTAAAACATTTCCAGACTATTATTACTTATCGTAAATCGGCAAACATTATGAACATATCAAAAGAAAACATACTTAAAAATTTTAAATACAAATTTTCATTATTAAATAAGAATTACAAAACACATTAAAAAATAAAATACTTAATTTTTTCGTGAACTTCATCTCTACTTTTTTAGCGCTTTTCCTCTTCTCATGTGCGCAGAGATCGGTTTTTCGGTTAAAAAGTAGTCGAGTACTGTCCAAACGCGGTATTGTAGCCCCCTATTGACTTCATCATTGTTCCATTTAGCAACAAAATATTGCATTTTTCCAGAAATTTTAGAGTAGTTTCCTCCATTATAAGTGAGTTCCAAAAATGATACTTTTAAGTTAAGGTAAAAATTATACCGATTTATTAATAAAAACCGTCGGAGCTTGGAATACAACAAAAAGTACAAATTCGAAACATCGAATTTGCTTCACTGAGCGTTGTTATGAGTATGGTCTGTCTGAAAAACAGTTACACGGATGCTTGCCAGATTTAGGCACTTTCTGAATATCTGACGATTTCTACTAAGGTGGTTGTGGTAAATGGCATACGTGCATGCTTGGCTCATACTCAGGATGTTTAAATGTCAGCACTGCCATGAAGTTTTAAGTTTATTTTCAGGAGATGA
The DNA here is from genome assembly GCA_000611955.2 of Stegodyphus mimosarum. Lineage (NCBI taxonomy): Eukaryota > Metazoa > Arthropoda > Arachnida > Araneae > Eresidae > Stegodyphus > Stegodyphus mimosarum. The sequence continues at coordinate 70,305 of KK121642.1, read as the reverse complement.
TCAGACTATTAATAGACAACAAAAGTAAAACACAAACTTTATTGTATAAAGAACAGTGCACTTCAAACATGCATTGAATGAAAAATTAATTAAAGGATACATTTTAAAATAGATCAAGTTTGATGACTAACTATTCATTTTTATATATATTTCGTATCAACGAAAAGCTTTGCAAAATGAAAAGTTGGTATTTTACACATTATAAATTTTTTTAAGACCAAATTTCAGATTATAAAGCCAGGTTCTTTATTTTACTAAAACTTATACTCTACTTTTCAACACGTCCCATGAAGTACACATTTTGTATATCCCAGTAATCTATTAAAAAAATGTTCAAGATTTCTAATAATAAATATATGATTCGTTTTACAGCCATAATTTAAACACTTCACAGTTTCCCTCAAATGAGATCGGTGACGGTCAGACTCATCGATTTGAAAATTGCCGTCAGGCGTCAGCAACGTTACGCACTTGTTGGGGTTAAATGTGACCACCATAGTTAGACACTTGTCCTTCATGTTTTCCAACTACCCCCGAATGTAGGGAATTAAAAGCGTGCTATTTAGGGGATCGTCTTGGTTAATTTTTAGATAAGAGGTTCGAGAAAGGAAAAGAAATTTTCTTCTAGGTAGTGAAAGTAGGCGGATTTCTACTAGTAAATGAATCTTAAGAGATGCTGAAATGAGGAAAAAAAACATTTTGAAGCCCAGTTTTAGACTCAAAATGTCTTCGAAGGGATAAAAAGGAAACCGGTATTTTGCATAATGGTGAAGTGCTTAAGAAAGAGGAATATGTATTTATATCAGCTAGGAAATACAAAATTGGATGGATATAGCCATCGTCTATTAGGGAAGAAATGGTAACACTGAAAATAAATATAAGTAATAAGGTTAAAATATTTTGAACTAATATCCAGCAAACTGTAGAAGAAAATTAATTCCATTTAAATAAATATTTTTCCTGGCTGATTATTTTATGTTTCTTGCATTTTTGTAAAGACTTGTTATTGTATCTAATTCCATTACTTGATGCAAATTTTTCCAGAATCCAGTAAATGTCATAACCCCAGAAATATGTTCAAGGCTTCACGAAATTAAATGGTCTTATCATGATTTCAGTTGATTTCAGACTTTTGTTTCCTCTAAAGTGATACCACCTGGTAGCATTGTCATTGCTTTCTCGTATATACAGACCGTTAAGATTAGCGTAGCCGCAATTGTAGTACCACCAAGCTCCTTTGTTTTTCTCGGCGCAGTTTCCATTACTCATTTTATCATTCTTTTTGTCTTTTGTTGTAAATTTTTCCTTATCATGAATTTTCATAGAATCACCTGAAGAGTAAACAAGAAATAATTAATATGAAAGACGATATAAATAGAATTTTCTTCTTTGAAAGCAGATTGATATGTTTTTAAAATAAATTCACATCATTTAAAATTAAAGAATACAACATTATACGGAAACAAAAACACATCTTTATCTCCAGCGCCTGAGACGGTCTATCAAAAATTCTAATGATATACTATTTTTAAATAATTTTAGCCCAAAGTTATGTTAGCACAAATACTCTCGAACTTGTTATGTGTCTGTAAAAGAAAAAACTCTCGTTTGGGCACAACACAAAATCTAAAAGCCTTCCGATTTTATTTATTTATTTTTTAACTGTCCTTTCTAGATAAGCCAAGTTCCCGTATTTAAATCAGACCCTAAATCCCTTCTGTTATAAGTTCATAATGTGAAATATTTTGCCCTTGTCTGGATTTTTTCCGAGCATTTAAACAATTAGCAAGCGCAGGAATTCTTTCTTGTATTTAAGAATAAACTTAATTATAGCTGCCAGTTCTCCCGGTTCCATCACGTCTCCTGCGGTGGATTATAGTAGCTCTCGGTTTTTTTATTATTATTATTATTTTTAGCCATTACTAAAGAAAATATTTCCCAAAAGTTAATGAAATTTATTGCATTAATAAAATTTTCAGATTACTTTCTCCCACTCTTAGTGATATCTGCTAATTTTTCTGTTAAATTTATTTGATCTGAAGTTTCTTAATTTACTGCAAACATTTGCGAAACATTTTACAACATTTTATATGAAGACACTCAAGGCAATATTTAATTGTTTAATTCTGCTTAACATAAATATACGGCACATTACTAAATTTGTCCTACAATAATGTGTACATTAATTATTAATTTTATTTAAAATACTTTATAAACGAAAACTTTCTTTCTCGAATCAAGGTTTTCTCGGTATAAAAATGTATGATAATTACAAATAATTTTAGCCGAAGAATGCAAAGTCTATCCACATATATATAAAGATGAGCATCCGTTTGTACTTTTGTAATTCATATAAAACTACAGTTTTATTCCGATATTGATGAAATTAAGTACATTCGACCTTCAAAGCAAGATGTCAGCTTTATCAGGATCATTGCCTACATAAGGTTTCGAAAAACCATTCGATGGAGTCCACACTTTTTATATGTTTATCTATCTAATTTTATGAACTTCCGATTAAATATCAGCAATTTAAAAGTTATCACTCTACAAAGCGTAAAATATATAGGTTTCAAATTTAATCAGGAAACCATGGAGGTTAGAATAAATGAAGTAAGCCTCTTCGTTATGTCCACTGCAATGAAAATGAAACCATGAAACGTCACGGTATGACGTCATCATTTGCAATGGCCTCTGCCATAAGCGGAATTTGCGTTCTAATCGGCGGTGTTTGCATGTTAACTATTCAATACTGAACGTTTATAAATCTCCTTTCCTAATTTTAATACTTAACATAAAAGATTTTATACTTATAGTAGAATCACAAAGATTGCAAATAACGTTTTCAAATTTATTAAAATTTATGTACATGAAATTGCATAAATGGTAACTATAACTCAAATGAATATATTGTAGAACCTGGAAGATCTCTGGAAGTTTCAATGGTATTTTATGCAATGTGTGCCTAAAAACAATTTCCTGAGCCTGTGAACGCTGATATTTGCTTACAAATTCAGCATAATTTTATTTAACAATATGTTTTGTAGTCTTACCGGTACGCTTTATGGCGGCCATGATAAGACTGACGTCACTTTGCCCCCTAACATATCCTTGGCTTCAGTTTTGTCATGTCATGCTTACTCCATCTATTGTAACTTCCATGCAGGAAACTCAGGGATATGAAAGATGTATGTTGTCACTTGGCAAAACGAATGCACCTGTCTTTCGAATTTAATAAACAAACTCATCAATTTAAAACAATTTTGTTGCTAATGCCCGAATTACAGATATCTTTTATGCAGTAATGTGTTGTCGTTCAGCAAAGAGTAAGTTATTTCATTTTTCTTTCAAACTTATATTTATATTAAATAACAAACTAAGCGATTTTAAAAATAATAAACACATATTAATTCATATTATTATTTATTGCCAGTCGGGAGCGTGAAATTACTATATCTGAATACATTAATATCAACTATATATCTAAAGAAGAGTGTCCTTTTTTATTTGCATTTATGTGATTAATGCAAATCTACAATTTTATTCCAATCTTGATGAAATTTTGCACACTTGGCCTTCAAGAAGATCACTGTCTGCGTAAGATTCGAAACACACTTTGGGGAGTCCACACCTAGAGCGAATATACTTGTATTAGAACTTGCGCTCAAAACACTCTGCTTAACAATTGTTGCGTTCCAGCTATCAGTGGAATTCATACATACTGAGCAATAGATTTATAATTGTTTTTTCGCATACGCACACACAAAATGAATTTAATTGCGTTCTTCATCAGGTTTTCGCCAAAATTTCGAAAAGTTGATGATATCCGCCTAGTGGGTGGTTATCTTCTGACAGCTCATTTCCGAAAAAAAGATATAATTGTTAACAAAGCAACTATGAGGTTTTACTAAAATCACTACAATGCGCTGTGTTAATTCTACATTCTTTTATAGTTCCTTCGAGTTTATTAAAATTTTGCACAATTCATCTCGAGCCAAAATAACAGGAAAATCAGTATCTACCTAAGTTTCCCAAAACATTCCATTCCCCTAATTGAAGCCACTTCAGTCATAGTGAAGCCCGGACAACGCCGCGTGTCTCAGCTATTAAAAATGTATTTTGCATCAAAATTGTTTTCTAAATACCTGAATTATACATTATAAAATCAGTTTAAGTCAATTTGGAGGGGTTTTTTTATGGAGTGGCCGAGAAGAAGAAAACCTTTGGGAAACTCTCGGTTTTTCACATTTAAAATTTGTTTAATATAGTGTCAATTTTGAAATTCAAAAGGAAAACCATGGTATTCCACGCATGTCTGTGGTACATGTCACCGTATCTGCAGCAGATATTCCAGCATTTCTTTGCACCAGAGTCACATAGGGAACTATAACTAATCGATTACTTTAGCGACAGTCCTGTACCAGACGCTTTGTAGCAGCGATACTACTAATTTAAATCACCGCAATTTGAAACTGCGGTGACGTCAAACTAGAGCTCATTGGAGGGTGGAGTGGAAATCTGATATCGTATAAGAGCCGTTTCTGTAATGTAGAAGTACTGGATCTACATCAGGAGTTATGGTCTGGGACGCCATTTCCTGCGACATTTGAAACTGCGGTGACGTCAAAATAGAGCTCATTGGCGGGTGGAATGGAAATCTGTTGTACTCTCATATAAGAGCCGTTTCTGTGATGTAGAAGTATTGGACCTACATCAGGAGTTATGGTCTGGGGCGCCATTTCCTGCGACAGCAGGAGCACCCTCCTCTTTATAAGAGACACCTTGATAGCAAATTTATGCGTCAGACTGGTGATTTCTTCCGTTGTGCTTCCATTCTTAAGCAATATTCCAGCGGTCATTTTCCAGCAGGATAAATCTCGTCCCTAGGAAAGGGCTATAGATCAACTTGTTCTACAGAGTGTCAACATATTGCACTGACTTGCAAGATCACCCGATGTTTCTCCCATCCAGCACGCATGCGACCTGATTGTACGATAAATCCAGCGCCATGCACAACCAGCACGGACTTCTGCTGATTTGACTGACCGATTGCAACAGCCATGGGATCCCATCTCACAAAACGACACACGGCACCTCAGCGACGCAACGCATGAGCGTTTGTCTTTGCGTCCAACATCGTGGTGACTATACAGCTTATTAATGTGCCAAACTTTCATATTTGAAATTGTTCTTCTCGCGCATACTTTAACCCGTGACTCTGAAAGATTAAATAAATAACTATGTTATGTAAATAGATGCTTTCCTTACATCCCTCGCTCTGGACTGATTTCTTCATGGTGTTGTGGTTTCCTTTTCCATCATTGTATATATGTATTAATTTTTCTAAAATCCTAAGTATTTTGAAGTACAATTTTCGGAAAAGTTCCTTAGTTCGAACTTCCATTTATTCGAAATTCATCAACAATTCAAAAATAAAGTAACATGACCTTTATAGGGTGTAATAAACTTTCTGTAATTCAAATATCCCACCTGGATAGCAGCAAATGACCACAACAATCGAACTCCCTGTAGACGGCAAAGTGTTGCATTAGTGTAATGAAATGTAAGTTATAAGATGTGTGTGCTAAGGAAAATATGGTTAAAGTGAAGTATGATGATTTTTCTGTGTCCAAAGACAACCTAAGTCAAGTCAATTAAAGACAACGTACCAAAATGTCGACATTTTTAGGTTATTTCTCATTTGAAATATGCAGTCGCGTCTTTTTTTTTCTCTTTTACGGTAGCATGTAACCATATTCCATCTTTTCTTAATAATCTAAGTATCAGCGTCATCATAAAAAGAAATTTATATACTTAATGTGGACTTTAAGTACTTCATTATGTAAGAATCAGAAGGCAATTTTTTATTTGTATTTCAACACCGGGCTTTCAATCATCTATCAACGTATTACAAACAAATTTTATTTTTAAAATACCTAAAGCTAAATGTCTACCGAAATAAAGTTAATTTCTTACCAGCATCTCCATAATATCTGTTGATATGCAAAAGATAGCCTTCGTCTTCCTTATCGATCCAAAAATTTTCATATACGGCATATGCTTTGGCCCCTTCGAAATCAGTGAGATCAAAACGAACAGAATATAACTTCTGATTAGTCAGAGCATATATGTTTTCATTACCTAAATAAAAGATGTACAATAAATTTCAGATATTTTATTAGACATATTTTTCCCATGCACGTATACGCATTATATAAAGATACGTATTGTATTTCAGTATGCATCTTCATATGGCATATGTATATTGTATATTTATATAATATTGCCATATATATGATATATGGCATGTTTATATGGTAATGCCATCTTTATATGGTATTATTATTATGCATATTTATACATACACCATATTAAACCCCGGATTCTCTAACAAATCCAATAAGCGGATGCGTTAAAACTGGTTACTATATGGGTTGCCATTGAATGGGGGGATGGAGTTAAAACGTAGAGAATAAATCGAATTTTAAAGCTTTATATATATTTTGAATCGTTACATTAAAATTAAAGATTAAACGAAATTCAATAATAAATAAATAGTATTAAAGAACAACGATGAATCAGTTCTTTTATTATTTTAATTTACAGTATAAATCAAACTTTGCGCAACTATGAGCAGTGAAGTTAACAAAATAAATCAATTCATGAGATTAATCAAAATCTTCACTGTACATAACAATGATTTGAATAAAAACTTTGTTAAACACTTATCGGCTGAATGTGTTTACACAAGATACATTTTTCTGTAGCTTCGGCTTTTCTAATATAAGATATAACTTTATTTTCTAGTGAATTTTTCTCCTTTTTTTAACTTTATCGTCTGAAAATCTAGAGAGAAAAATGTTGAGATTAATGAGTTTCTGAAGAACGAAGTTACAGTAAGGACATAATGAAAGGTATTCATGGATAAACTACTGGTAACTATCAAAATATTATTTCTTTAAAAGAAACCCACATTCTAATCAGAATACACAGTAATATTAACATTACAATATCTGATGGTCACTGAGTTCTTATCTGATGAACTTGCTTAACTTGCTTAATTGCCTTGTAAAGCCTCATATGAATGAATACCGACCGCGGTTCCCAAGAGCGACATACGAGGAACGAAAAAGGGCAAAGCGCGAACAGAATGAGCAGATTTCAAAATATCGAACTCATCAGCAGTGGATAATGTCATACTGAGCTGGAACGTAAATAATAGAAGTAAAGTGGAGCTATATGTTTTGAAAGTTTCTTAAGTGTGAGGTCACTTGTCATGTCTGGGTAGCTTAATAAAGAAGCTGCACAAAATTCGTTGGAAATAATAAATTCAAGAGAAAATGAAAGCAATAAAATGCTAATACAAAAATGCAAATACTAATTGAATACACTGAATTAAAATAAAAATAATCTAACGAATATAATTTAATAATACACTGGCTATCAGAGGGAAGTCTCTATACAATAAAGAAAGGGGAAAATTATGCGAATGTTTTCAAAATTTTCGGAACGCTAGGGGAAAAGAATCCCAAGGAAATAAGATATACATATAGGGGATGTTTTCGTTAGCGGTACTTAGCGAAATTTGGAATTTGTCGACATCAGGACCATATATGCGTCAAACCATAGCAACCCTGACAATTGTTGCAACCCGCACAGTGAATCAATTTAATGCTTGCACGGCATACACAATCTCTAACCCTGAATTTTAGCAACGTCGATAGAATTTGCAAAGTTCTTTTGGCCGTTTAGGATGGTAGGATATCGGATCGTATCACCGCAAAAGGGGTCGATTGCCTACTACCCGGTTATTCATAATTCTCTAGGAGTTTTCAGATGTCTACAGTAAAAACCCTAAGACACATACAGCAAAAAAGAACATTGTACTAAATACAGAAACAAATAAAATTTTACTTACAGCCCTTACAGGTGTTCTATGTGAGAACCCTTGGTTACATGGCATACATCAATGCGATAATCCAGTTCATATCAAACTCTATTCAACATGGTACTATCAACGGTATTGACATCAAGTGTGATCATTTCACGCAGTTCCGCTAAATCACGTGGCAAATAAGGGAAGAAAACAAAGTCTTGTACGTAGCCTCACAACGAAAAGTCAACCGGTGTCAAATCCGGTGAGCGTGGGGCCATGGCAAAAGATGCACGTCATCTTCGGAAGCGTACCAATCTAACGACGAGGTAATTTTGTGTTAAGGTACTTACGCACCACCAGAAACTAAGATATAGCTCCATCTTGTGGAAAAACGAAGTCGTCTTCCTCATATTCATATAATTGCGGCATTAACCAGGATCATAGCCTATCATATGACTACTGCCAGCTGCTATTTTAAAATACTTGAATTGTTTCTGTGCTTTGTGAAAGGTTCGTTTTTGCTGAATGCATCTTAGTTTTTCTGCTTTAACATTTGAAACCCGGAAGGAAATTACGAATAACACTGGTACATCAATACATCAATAGCTTTTTTTTTAAAGAAGCAAAAAGATAGTCAGACAAGATAGACAGTCAGACACTTAATCACAGTTTTAACTTTGATTCAGCCAGAAATTATCCGGAAAGCTTTTTTATGTTGGTGAACTGAATTTTAATCAAAGCTTTTCATATTCAGAAAACTTTTTAAAGTTCTTAATATTAGTTAAACGTCATAACGAACGTAAAAATTAATACCTTAATTTAGATTAGTAACGGAACTGAAATTTAAACTTAGTTCTATTACTAATTTAGACTACAAATGGAACTATGTTCGTATTGAGTTTGCTTCACTCATTACTTTCGATGTAAGTACGGTTGCCGTTCCTTCAGTTTGCTGAATTTTACTTTTTCCCCTACCTGAGACGAAGGATCTGTGTCTGATCGCTTTTGAATGAGATAGAATTTTATACAAAATCTTAGAAAACAAATTGCTGATTTTATTGATTATAAGCTTTTCTTTACTTCATTCTTGATTTTTGTAGCTATGGTCAAAATTTCGCATCAAATTTCAACTTTCCCTTAATAAATTATCCAGTTCAAATTTTGTACACACATTTTGTTGGTCACAATGCAATGTGGTGAAATGATTTTCAAAACTTCCATTAGATTTTGTTTAATTTATTGTTTAAACAAGTTTTTAGCAAATATCGTGAACCAGCAAAAAATCTCAAAAATTTACTATTTGCAATTTTCAAATAGAATTGTATCAAAGTTTTAACGCCTCAATTTTTAGCGAATTTCCGAAAATTGCTCGAAAGTTTTCATTGTTTGACGTTTATGATTTTAAAATTTCAATATCTAAAATAGATTACTTTTTAGATTTTGAATTTTTCACATAAAAGAAGTTCTTAAAGTAAAAGATTTTTAAAACGTTTTATGATGCGCTTCTACATCAGCATCCAAAATAATTGGAAAACAAGTATGTTTTATGTCAAGGAAAAGACACCATTAAGAATAAAATATGGTTTAATTCAACGGGAACAGAAGTTCAGAAAACGTGCCAATGTTCGAGCATTTAACAAATATTACTTAGAGCTCTTAATTCACTAAATATTTACAACAAATTCAGAAATGGAAAAAATACCCAAGTAGAAAGAAAAACAATGAGTTACTGTTTATGAATATGACTATTGTGAAAATTGTTTGAACAGCTTTAATATTTACCCAGCCAAAAATCTTCGTCTAATTTTCCAAATCCTTTTTTATATTCTTCCCAGTTCCTATAGAAGTAGTCTTCTTTCTTTGAAAAATTTCCCCTTCTTTGAATTACCTAAAATCACAATGTAAAACAATCATTGTTAATAGAAACATTATGAATAATGATGTTATTAAGAAATATTCTTAGTTAAACTTCATATGTTAATAATAATATCTCATTAATTATTTGTCATCATAAATTCAAAATTCACTTCAAAATTCACCCATATATTTGAGTGGGATTCATAAAAGTTTTATCGCATTTCGAGAATGAATGACACATGAGTCCTGCTTATTGAAGAAACGAAATGTTTCTGAGTCACTTAGTCAGAAACATATCACTTATAAGGTAAAATGAAACTGAGAATAGAGAAAACGTAATGATTCTAGTACCTTCCATTGAATAAAATAGAAACAAAAGAATGAAAACCTTTAATAATTTTTTTTTTAAAAAATATTAGAAGCAACTTGGTTTCAAAGTTCAAAATCATGAAAGTTTATGTATTTTGACGACATCATAAAAGGAAGATTAAGAACACTGAATTCGTAACTGTACAATTTTTAAATAATTTGATGGGATACCTGAATAATTTTCTTTTATGGTTTGACATTTAAGAGAATAATTAAGGACGTATGGACAAGTAAGGAAGATTCATAAATTTCACTTCTTTTTATATGAGATTTACTTTCTCGAAAATAAATTTTACCACTATTCTAATTTGACCAATATATTAAGTTAATATACAAGAAATATTAGAAAATCCGCCAAGTATTAAAATATGAATTACTTTTTCGGGGGAAATGAGGGAATAATTTTATTAATGGGAAAAATAACATATAAGCTATGCTCTATCAAAATATTACATAAAGTCAATTTGAACTTGAGATTGCGTTTTGCTAAATTTCAAGTTGAATGCTTCACATTGATTCACAAAAATGGTTTTTAATTTACGTTAAACATTCTGGGAGATAGTAATTTTGTTTAAGGCAAAAAATAATGTAATTATTATTTAAATAATTTTCTTTAGCAGGCTAAACTGCAAAATACAACTGCACTGTGGCACATTCACAGCCTCAGAAATTACAATACGCTCCTCATACAGAGTTTACTAAACAAAAGCTTGATTAGCTAAGGTGTGTGATTAGCTAAGGTTAGCAGCATAGGCCAATTAACATAACTGCTAGTCTGCATAAGCAATATGATCCCATCATTTCAGCAACATCTGTTTAGACGTACGTACGTATACGGAAACCCTTCTTGTGTAAACATAAAATGTTTTGTCAGCGCAATCAGTGTGTTAATCGTTATATCACATAATGCATTATCCGTTTGTTACAGAAAACAATAATTAAGCTGCATGAAGTATTTTAAGTACTCAGGAAAAAATAAACAAGCATAGAACATCCTGCGTCCTTAAAAATTTATAAAGATATTTATTATATACTGCTGCTTGCGTAATGGAATTTGTAATGGATTGAATACACGCAAAGACGATGAAATTTATTTTTCGAAAAACACTTTATAGTTCTGGAATATGTCTCACAAAAATATTCATACAATTCTTCTAAGTATGATATAGCACAATCAATAGTTACCGCTTTAAACTACTATGAACTTTGAACACAAGTCAATACAAAATGCCTCAGATGCACAAGCTTGCACAGTGATCTCTCAGTATTCTGAACTCTCAATACTCTGAGCTGAATTGTAGACTAAACTTTGAACTAACTGAAAACTGATGCTCTCTCGGCTGTTATATAGTTTTCCCTCGTCCGTCGAGAAATTTACAGTACCTTCGATTTCATGAAATTGCTAGAAGAGATATATAGAGCCGGATACACACAGACAGACAAAGTAGACAGATGTCTTGTTTTGCACCCACTAAGTCCTTCTTCAGCTGATATAGAGATGGGACCAGTTACAGTTACGAAGGGATCCCATCAAAATATCACCAAATGGTCGCCATTTTTGATGATTTTTGGTGCTTTATTCCCAACTTTTGTGATAAAAATTGTCGCTTAATCTATCACCAGCTTGGTGAGAGCTGTTCGGTTTGACGATAAAGAATTTATCTCAATGTTAAATGGACTATAGAGTTAAATGGAGCTACGTTAAATGGACTTATTCCTATAATCTTACTTTTGAGCAGCTTCGTAAGGAGGGTGCAATATTTTTGCGTAACTTAATTTTAATTTTTTTATACTTTTATTCTGAATATACCGAAATTGGAAGGCAAAACTGATAGATTTAGATTCTAGTAAAGCTAAAAGTCTATTCTATCAAAAACAGTTAGACCATCAAATGAAAATATCGGAGAAAATCTTACGTCATTGGGATGCCTTTTCATAGACTTCGTAAAAAAAGTCTCCAGTTGTTTTAGGATATCTAATAGCAATAAATAAGTAAATAAATAAATACCATTTTATTTCGCATTCAAGCTATAAAACTTATCATCATAGAATTTCTGCATTCATTTCTGAATGCCGAAAACTGCTTATTTTTGGTGTACAAAATTTAAACAGAAAATTATCTGCATACGGAAATAATTTACTAAAGAATTGATAAGATATTTTTTAAAAATAGTATGTATGTTTTAGATCATACTATAGTCATCATGAAAAATAAGGTGAATAAATCATTCCACATTAAAGGACTCTCTGCTTATATTAATTATTAGATTTTTCTAAAATTACAAACAAGTAAGCAGTAGCAAAACAGAAGGCTGTTAACGCATTAACTCAATTATTGTTAATCGCATCCCCCATCGATTTCAAGAATGTTATAATATTTTGAGTTATCATCTGTGATCTAATAAAAATTTGTCAAAAACACCACTTAAGCATTTATAAGATATTTACCGTCCAGCCGCCACCGTCAATGTCCATGTTGCAATATACTTTTATTGATTCACAAGTCAAAACTCTACTCTTAGGCCAAATAGTGTACACTCCACTAGTGTTATGTCCATTCAATCGAATTTCAGCACAGTCTATAGGTCTGTCGAATACGTTTGGACATGAACCTGTTACAATAAAAATGTTTTCACTCATACATTTTAATTAGATATAATTCCTATAATTATATGTAACTAAAATCCAACGATGTGGATTTATTTCGAAATCTAAAACGTATGTATGTTTAGAAAAATTCAATTTAATTCAAAATTAAAATCATTCTAAATAAATATTTGCATGTAAGAATCGCTGTATATACATCGATCGCCAATGTGCCAAAATTTACCAGCATAAAAAGCAAGATATTGACATAAAGTACAATAGCAAACTGATAAACGTTACAGCTGACTGTTTGACTTGCCGAACGTGGAGAAATCAATATTTTGTATGACATAATGAGCGTGTCAAGACGATAATGCCGCCTGGTGGCAGATAAATATTTTTTAAACTTTGCGTGTAGGTCGTACATTACCGTGTTGAAACTAGACTGAAACAAACCTTGAAGTTAAGTGAGGACAATAGGCTACAAGAATTCAGAGATATAGTACTGACTCTTGAGTTAACCAGTAATACGTATGAGGCGGCTGAGGGTGTAAAGTTCAATGGCTGCCATAGTATACGAATAGCTTCAGGTAATACCACTATGACGATGCAAAATGAAAAGGACGTTATGTTTGTCAGTGTGGTGTCTTATGATCAATGTGG